>OY747723.1:26734731-26937231 GCA_963556495.2 Valencia hispanica
TGAAGGACGAGGCTGGGCGACGACCAGAGGAGGCAGGGATCGCTCACGCCTGACCTGCCACCGGCTGCCAGAAAGTTCAATGACATGCGAGGAGGAAGAAAGTGAGACTGACCAGTAGGGATTAGCCAATCGGAGCGTCAGAAGAGCGGCCAGCTGTTGGTTCTGGCTGGACTGAAGGGAGGCTCGGAGCAGGTGGTGCAGCCCGGTGCCAGCGGAGCTACAGAGGTTAAGGAGGAGACCGTAAACCAGACTTCATCTGGGTGTTTTACTGCAACACTCATTGTTTCCCAAAGATGAGTCAAAGCTGCAGAAATTTCAGCGTATTTTATTGAGGTTTTTATGTGATGGATGATGACAATGTGGGGCGTGATGGCGGAGAGGAGAGCAGGCCGGTCAGGGAGAGATCCAGACCTCAGGTCGGAGAACCATTGGTCAGATTATGGAGGAGAGGTCAGTTTGGCAGCATCATGCTGTGGGGGAAGCTGGGTGGAGCTAAACCTGTAAGAGGCTGCAGACGACTTGAGACTGGAGCAGAACCCCCACCGTAAACATCCAGTCAGAGATAACCATGGATCCAACGTATTTATGTTAGAGTGGCCTAGTCAAAGTCCGATTGAAAATCTGTGGCAAGACCATAGATGCTCTGCATCCAATCTGCAGAAGATTTGAGTACGAACATTGAAAACCAGGGATTATTTTCCTACCGCCTCTTCTCTCCCATCAGATCCTATTTAAAGCCTAGCAGCCAGTGGTTGTAGTGTTTTGCAGCGCGCCGTGCCAGAAGAAGAAGTTATCTGCTGCTTCACCAACCTGGCTCAGGCCTCCTTCACAGATTGTTTGGTAAGTTTTTTTTTTTTTTTTGGAAGCAGGATTTCTGGAGGCAAGACGGTGTGAGAAACGTCTCCGTCTCCTCCCGGGAATGTGGCAGCTGCACAGCACCACAAAGACAACAATGCGCTCCCTGTCGAAGGGGGGGTTTGCTACACCTTGGTGGGGTTGGACAGCTCTGTAAGCACCCCCGCGTGGATTTTTATTAATTTGCATTTATGGTTTTATGAGCTTGCTGTCACTGAAACACCCCGTTTGGCAGCAGCCACCCGGGCTCCCGCTGGGATCTGGGAATCTGCTGCTGTAAATATCCTCCCATTGGGAAGTTTAGCTGTTCACTCTGAAAAGTGACAAACAGGAAGCTAGGAAAAGGTCAAATTGAGGCTGGTTTCGTTTAAAATAAAGTGTTTGCCAAATAAAAAAACAAAAAAGGCAGAAGAAACAGCAGTAGCCACCCTGCAGGCCACTTTGTCATCACTGATCATCTCAATAAAGGTTTCCACTTCAAACTGTGAGCATGGTTTTGTGTACTGGGGAGCCATTTGTAAGCAGTTTGTCAAAAATTAACTTCAATAATTTGACACATTTAGCCTGTCATAAGAGAAAAAAAAGGCTAGCTAGCTAAATCTTTAGCTTCAAAATAACTATTTGGTTTGCAAGCTAAATATTTAGCTAGCTAACAAGATATTTTGTAAACTAAAAATTTAGCTTGCTAACTAAATATTTAGTGCGAAGCTAAAAATATTAGCTTGCTAACTAAATATTTAGTGCGAAGCTAAAAATATTAGCTTGCTAACTAAATATTTAGTGCGAAGCTAAAAATATTAGTTTGCTAACTAAATATTTAGTGCGAAGCTAAAAATATTAGCTTGCTAACTAAATATTTAGCTTCACACTAAATATTTAGTTTGCAAGATAAATACTTAGCTAGCTAACAAAATATTTAGTTTGTAAACTAAAAATTTAGCCTGCTAACTAAACATTTAGCTTCAAACTAAATATTTAGTTTATTAAAGAATTAGCTCGCTATCAAGATATTTAGTCGGGAGCTAACTAAATATTTAGTTTGAAAACTAAACAATTAGCTCCAAACGAAATATTTAACTTGCTAACTATATATTAGTTTGTAAACTACAACATTTTTTTTTTTTTTTTTTGACCGTGTAACTGTGTAACAATCGGGACCCCATACATGGTGGCTTGGAAGCAACTCCATGTGGTTCAGTCCAGGAGGGAAAACAGTCAGTATCTGGGTTCTCATGCTGACTTTCAGAGGAAATCATGAGGTTCTGCTCTTCTGCAGCCTGTTGTAGGATCCAGGTCCAGTCCTGCAGAGCCACCACCCTGCAGCACAGCTGAACCAAATGAAGAGCCTGTTAGTGGGCCTCTGCAGAGCTGCAGGACTGCTGAGGAGGGGATCCAGGTTTGCTTTAGCAGGAATGGATCTAGAACCTGCAGGATAGTGTTTCTGGAGGACTGGAGCTGGCCAACACGTGTCTTAGGTGGTTCCTCAGGTGTTTCTTGGAGAAAACAAGGTGAATGACTGTGTTTAACGGACACCTCTGGAGATTTCTGCTTTAGTGAGGCTTAATGAGGCATGCTGTTGTGGTGGACTTTCAGAGGTGCTACCTGTTAGCACAAATCAGTTGAGTTAACATGTTGGCACATAGTTTTTAGCTCCATGATCCCAGAATGCTGTTATTTGCTACCTGTGTGCAGCTGAAACCATAACTGAGATGTCCCTGGTGAACTTTGACAGAAAACGCGCAGCCTGTTGTCTTCACACCACGACTGTCTTCAGTGTCCAGAGATCCAACCAAGTCAGGTAGGAAGAAATGATCTCAATGATGTTTACATGTTCTGGATATAAGGATCTAAAACTTGTTTCATCCCAGAGGCAGAGATCAAATCAGACGTTTCCTGTTTTTCAGGTTAATAAAATAATTTCTATTTGCTAAATCCCAGAAGTTTACATACACCTTCAGTATTTTGTTGAGCGCCCTTTAAGATGGATAACTTGGTTCAAGTGTTTGCTTAGATTTTGGCCCATTCCTCCTACCAGAACTGATGGAACTGGGTCAGGTTTGTCTCTTAAACACCTTTATTTAGCTCTGATCACTAATTTTCTCTGGGACTAAGGCTTGTAAACCTCCCCATGTCAACTAATGTGAAGGTTTTTGTCCCTACCTGCATTTACAACCTGTTATCTGGCTGTTAATGTTGCTGTTGGACTAACTTCACCGTTGATAATGATGCTCTCCTACCAGCTTCACCAGGGTCTTCTCAAGGTTTTCATCTTTGGTTCTGGGGTTGACTCATACTCTACTCTAGCCATCGGGATTCCAATATGGCGACACCTAGGTAGCCATTGTTGGTATTACCTTTTATAAACATTGTTTAAAGCTTTATTTTCCATATCCAAACGACATTTATATTTTGTTAAATTTCAAGTTGTAGACGCTACATGCAACATTGAGTTTAGACGCATTCTTACTAGTGTGTCTTGTTAAATAAACACAAACTATTGTTGATGCGAGAGGCGGCCATATTGAAAGTCATAGTCGGAGCAAGAAAAATGGTGCGTTTCATCTGTAGTATAGGAACTCGGAAATTCCGACTTCCGAGTCAGTGAACGCATCTTCCAACAGCAATAGGGTCCATAACACGCTCTGCACTGAACTGAATGACTCGTCTGAAACAATGTCAAGCTGAATGTAAACATCATTGATGCTAGAGAAAAACCAGCTGACGTCCAACATGGCTACCAGTAGCATCCAATCAGCCCAAACTCCTTATTTTGGGATTTTACCAACAGCTGCCCACGCTGCATTCATGTGATTTAAGCATGTTTTATAATGGGCAACGTATTATTTAAACAGTTCTAAACATGAACGCTGACTGTTTCCAACTGGCTTTATTGTATTCCATTCTGGCTAAGTCTGCTTGTACTATTTTATTTATTTAAAAAATCCATTCAAAGTCATACCTGAGGGGGAATTTAGATATCCGTTCACCCAACAGTCGTGTTATTGGGCTGAGGGAGGGAGCTGAAGTACCCAGAGAGAACCCACACATAGGGAGATCTCTTTGCACTTTGGTGTCACCTCATGGGTTTACTCTTGGATTAAGGTCTGAGAACTGGACTAGACCAGGGACGTCTGCAGTCATTTTTTTTAAACCTTCAGTCCAGCTAAATAAAACTTGTTTAGAGATTCAAATGTTACCTGATGTTTGGAAAAAAGCCAGTTTATGATTTTGATGAACATCATTTGCAGGAAATCTCTTAATTCTGAAAAGCAACTATTCTATTTATAAGTTTTTTGGATTCAAAATAAAGAAAAGAATCATATTTTTGCAAAAACAATATACATTTTCATCTATTAGATGTTGATTATTATGGAAAAATAAATTATAAATACACATTATCTTATCTAACTGACAAGAAAAATAAATGTAACAACATGTTGGATACTTTAAAAGAGAACTCGGAGCCCCGTTGACCTGTTAGTCAGTCCTACCAGGTGTTTCTGGAAGGTTACCAGACATGAGGTTGTCTTGTTTCTTTTCTGGGATCAGCAGGCGTTTCTGCTGGAGACGTGGGCGGAGCCGCTCCTTAAGCCCCGCCCTGGACCGTCACATGTCCCTGAACACCCAAAGGAAGTGAACGTTGTCCGTCTGTCCGGCGCGTGAGTGATTTGTGTGTTTTGCCAACACATTTGTGGAAGTCTTTTGATTTGCACAAACACAGATCCTGATGCAGCAGCAGCTTTTCTTTTTTTTTCTTTTTTTTTTTTGGGCTGACGGCTGATTAGGATGCCAGATCATGGCTGAATCTGTGAGGCCCCAGCTGGGTGCAGAGAACATCGCTCATTACATGTTTTCTAGAGAGTGTGGAGAGGGGAGGATAATTCAGCTCTGCTCAGCGTGCCGGTGGAGGTGTAATCACATCATTCTGAATCAGCGGTCAAGCTCCTCAGCTTGAGCCAGAGGGCCGGCTGGAGTCTGATTAAAGCCCGGCCGAAGACGAAGCGACGCGTCCTTAACCTCATCGGAGCAGTCGTTGAGCGAAAACAGTCACTTAGCTGTCGAGGTGCGGGTCGCTCTCCTCTCCGCGCCTCATGCATGTTTCACGAAGGCGGCCGATGGTGGATGGCTGCCTGGGCGTTCCCGTCGCTGACATCGCCACTGTCCTCTTGATTTAATTAGACGTCGGCCCCCGCTATCTTTGACAAGGAAATATCTGCTCTAATTAAGCGGCGTGCTTCACCAGAGGAAGAACAGGCGGGCTTTAATGTGCTCATAAAAAATCCATGATTTCTTGGCCTTTGCCCCTCGTCTCAGGGGCGTTTCTCCCCCTGAAGCCAGAAGCAAAAAACAAGTTTTCCTTCTGAGAAACATGGCGGCCGTTGGGTTGTCTCCACGCCTGCAGGTAATGAAGTGGAGAAAAACAAAAAAATAGTTCTTAACTGACACACCATCCCGCTGCTGTCAAGCTTTTCCCATCCTACCATCACAAACGTAACAATGTGGAGTTTAACTGTACCTGTTCGGTTTGGTCCGATCAGACTAAGACTAAACCACTGCAGGCGGCGCTGATGCCAAACAAAGGATCAATATGTGGAAAATGACCTCAATTCGTCTGTTCAGCACGGTGGAGGGTCTGTGATGCTGTGGGTCTTACTTCGGACCATTTAAAGGGATATTCCACCCCTAAGTGAAATTTAGCCTGTTGCCATCTTCCCCAGAGTTAGATAAATGAGAAAAAGCGTTTTGTAACAAGCCCGCTCGTTCTCATCTGGCAGCAGTCTGTTAGCTTTAGCTTAGCATAAACAATGGAAGTGAATGGTAACAGCTAGCATTTCATGTGCAAAAGTCGTAAAAATTAATCGATAATTATCTTCAATTATTCCTGGTGACCTCAATAATCATATCAATTGCAGATGAAAGAAGTAACACGAAGAAACGACAGGAGCGTATTTAGACCTGGGACTACTTTATGACAAAGCACCGCCGTAAGCCGCCGCTGCAAGGCGCAAGGATATTACAGCAGCACCTGCAAGAGACAGCTTAAAGTGACTTAATACAAAACTCTCCGTCTACAGTCATTAGAGTGAAATGTTGTAAATGTTAGACAGTTAACCTGGATGTCAGCCTGACATCACAATTATAATAATTCATAACATTCCAGCAACACCTGAGGAATTAGAGTAAATAGACCTTTACCTACAGCCACCGATGATGCATTTTGTTTAGTATCTGCACAAAAAAGTTAAGTGTTCTTTAGATGCAGTACCATATTTCTGGTAGAAAACTGCATTTTTTTTTCTTCATAGTTCTCTGGTCTGAAATGCTCCTTGCAAACCAGATATTGATTAATTTTCTCCACAGGTGTTGGAAGAATTCCCACGGCAGCGAGCCGTTGTCTTCTTCTTTCCACATTAGATGGAATTATATGAAACATTGTGTTGCTGTTCGTCTTCGGCTTGTTTTAGCAACCTTTTGCTACACAAGCAAGAACCATTTTCTTGCTTAAGACTTATTAAGTATTCGAACTACGGCAGTACAAACTCAAAACAGCTCACGCATTTGTGTTTAAAGTAGGTGGTAGTAATATTTCCCCCCATTTTTCGATAATGCGGGAAAATTTTTATGAAGATACAGAGTTCTTTTTAGTTAGGAGCAAAAAATATGATTACAAGTGAACATTTTCAATTCCTTATTTAAAGCAAAACCAAAGTCGAGGAGAATTAAGCCCTTATTTATAAAATATACATAATTTAAAATGTTCACTTCCCTGCAAGGTAACACTTGGTACAGTCCCGATCAAAAATTTAAGACCACTTAAACGATGGCAAAATAAAATCATATTTTGCATGGTTGGATCTTAACAACGTTCCAAGCAGAGCTTCAACATGCAACAAGAAGAAATAGGAGTGAGACAAAACATTTTTAAGCACGCAATTAATTGAAAACGCTTAAACTGAAACAGACTGTTTTACAGCTGATGAAAAGTTTATGACCCCCCCCCCCCCCCACCCCCCATGCATGATGCAAGCGTTTCCTTAAGGTGAGTGCAGGGCTTGGCGATCGCAATCTGTATTGGGATATAATCTGAAGCATGTGCGGCAACTATATTTATTGCAATACTATATAAAAATGTTATTTTCTTCTGTTTGTGTATGTTAAAATGACAGTTTATGAACATCCTCTCATTCCAGATAAATTGCAGCAGAACAACTTCAAAAATGTATAGAATGCCATTAAAAAAAAACATTCATTGTGCAAAATGCATTTTAAAAATAATCAAATATTTTTCTGAAAACTGCAACATAAAAATTCTCATAACATAAATAAACTGATTTTTAAACTAAAATACATATTAAATGTAAAACACAAAGTGCAAAATGTAAAAAGAAAAACATTTCTTTCTGCTTTCATGTTTAATAAATTTAATATCGCACAAAATTTATCTTACAGGGAAAAAGAGGATATGGACCAGTTTGAGAAACTCTCTTTGGTCACAATGTTACAGTAAATTTTTCTTGTAATTAGCTTAAAACAATGTCTGTTGTATTTTATAAAACAGTTTAAAATGAAGCTCCATCTCAGGGAGAAAAGGAGAAAGTGGACCAGTTGGAAAAACTTCTTGTTTGGTTAAAATGTTACATTTAATTTTACATCTAATAAGTGTAAAAAGAGAAATAAAATGTCTTCCTGCTTTCCTCATTACTTATTTATGAATTTAATTTTGCACAAAAAGAAACAAATGTTTCACTTAAAACTCCTTCAAGTTTAACAGGTTTCTTTTCTGTTGAATGGGAAAAAAACATTTTTGAATTACTATATTTAGTGTAAATAAAAACACTGAACATCAGTGTTCATCCTCCTTGCGTACCTGGATCAAACTTCGTAGGCACAGCTTGATGACATCATCAAAATGCACGGTATGCCGGTGTAGTCAAAATCTCTACTATTAGCTAAATTTATATATAATTTCTACCTTATACAAAGAACATCCACTGTTCATTTTTTGTAAACTTCCCTTCCCAGAGGGTCTCCGTTGGATTGCACCTCCTGAAGCTCCATTGTCGTCCCCCCCCCCCCCACCCCCCCCCCTCCACTGCGGTGCGTAACATCTCGGGTGGGATCTGCTTGTCATGCCAGTAACGTTGGAAACCATCAGGACCATCGAGGTAAAACAAGCAAAAAAAGTCTAATCGAAGAATACAACTGTCTCATGTTTGGCGCTCTCTTCCAAAGTCCAAACGGTCGGTTCTGTGGTGCTCAAGGAGACGACGCCTTTGAAGAGGTTTTTTGTTTATGAAGCCCTTCGGTCTCAAATAATTTGAGTCGAGGATCGTCCAGTGTCTTGATGGACAGCCAACTGTATCCTCCGGCTCAGTGCTGGTGAAATTCTTTTGGGTCTTTCTCTTGACTTTTCTGTTCCAGAACCCCTCAGGATCATTTAAGAATTTCCAGATGATTGTTTTACGGCGTCCCGCCTCAGCAGCGATGCCGCGGTGTGAGAGACCCCGCTTATGCAGTTCAACAGCCCGACCACGTTCAAAAAGGGAACATTTTTATTTATTTTTTCCCATTGCCATCAGGACATCATGACAGTGTGACTATTTAACAGAAAATGACATTAAATCTACATTTTTGCACAGATTTCAAAGGCATGTGGTCCTAAACCTTTGATCAGTTTCAGTTGAAGTGTTTTCAATAAACTGCATGCACCGGAAATATTTTAGCTCACTCCCATTTCTTCTTGTTGCATGTTGAAACTCTAATTGGAACCTTAAGATCCAACCATTCAAAACATTCAATTTCAATTCAGTTTATTTCGATAGCGCCGATTCACAACAGATGTCATCTCAAGGCACTTAACAAGAAGTTATTTCAATACATTTATACAAACATTCGAATAAGTTTAAATTTTTAGTTAGTTTCCTATTTAAGGAATCCCAGCAGATTGCATCGAGTCATTGACTTGAAGTTGCGTCCCGTTCATGCAGACTCACACCTCAGCAATCCCTCAGACTAAGCAAGTATGTATCGAAAGTGGAGAGGAAAAACTCCCCTTTAACAGGAAAAAACCTCCAGCAGAACCAGAACCAGGCTCAGCAGGAGCGGCCATCTGCCACGACCGTCTGGGGGTTCAAGAAGACAGAGCAGAGACACAGAACAAAAGAACTGATTTAAGAAAACTTTCTATTTTAAAGAAGTAAAAAGTTGATAACAGGACACAGTGGATGTTCAGTTACTGGGAGGATCATCCCAGTCGATGCCCCCCGTCCAACAGGGCATTGCAGCCAAGCAGGATACCAGACCAGGTATATCTTCTATGGAGAGAAAAACACTGAGAAAAAACAGAGTTAACAATCAAAATAACAGCAAATAATGCAAGTGGAGAGTAGTAGGAGAGAAAAGTAGCAGAGTGAAGAAGAATGGTGAGTCTGTCCTCCAGCAGTCTGTGCCTACAGCAGCATAACTACAGAGATAGCTCAGGATGACCTTAGCCACTCTAACTATAATCTTTATCAAAAAGGAAAGTTTTAAGCCTGGCCTTAAAAGTAAACAGAGTGTCTGCCTTACGGACTAAAACTATGATTTTTGAAGTAGTTTTAAACTTATGCTCAAACTGCATAAGTGTAAATATCCTTTAAGCATGAACCTTTGATTTAATTTGATGCAATTATTTCATTGTACCTGCTTGTCTTCAGTGTGCCACTGTGTGCTTCCATTTGCTGTTGATACAAATAAAATGTTGCTACTGAGGGACAAATAAAGGATCATTCTACACTAAAGCAAGTAGCATGTTCGAAAGCATTATGGATCTGACGCATACAAAACATCTTTTAACAGCTTAATTTTACTCAGAGTATGGGGATATTTCATAATTTTACTCAAGTAAAAGTAAAAACCACCCCTAAAAGTATTGTGACGACATAAAACACATTATTAGCCTATTATTATTACCATAAGCATGTTATTAAGTAAGGAAAATATATTAATAGTTAAATGTTACTGTTGAGGGCCACAGGCAGACACACACACACCCTCCCAAAAAAAAATCTCCTAAAAAGAAAAGGGCATTTGGGGCATAATGGAGGAAAGGGGCAGGTGTCCAAGCCCCCTCTGCCCCCCTTTCTGCACGTGCCTGCTGAAGCCAATGTTAAACCAGATAGTGTTAGCTCATGTCGTCCAGGAGGTTTACTTCTTCACTGCTGCAGATACGGGAGCTTTACCGACCTTCTCAAATTCAAACATGTGGTGTCCTTCGGCGTTTTAACATCTTGTCGGCTAAAGAGGGTCACATTTGTTTCTTTCCAGCTGTACTCGCCATGTTAGAGGGACAAAATATACATTTTTACAACCCCAGTGTGTAGAAAAGCACCTAATGCCCACTGGTCAGCACGGTGGAGGAAATGTGATGCTGTGGGTTCGTTTATGATAGATTTGGAGTGCATGGTGTTCATTTTTAATCACCGAACTGCACTGTCAACATATTGCTAATTGGATATGTTTTGGAGCTTTTTTTGAATGTTCTCTTGTTTTTCCCACCTTGAGGAGGATTTGGCCTCTGTTTGATGCCGTGGGCCTGTTTCTCCTCCAAAAACCCCGGAAACACCTTTTACAGGAGCTTCTCTGATTAGAAAATCTGCAAAAAGTTGATTTATTAAGTAATTTAGCTGAAAAGGCAAAACCCTATTTAATATAGTCGTCACACAGAATTTCAGATTTTCGTCATTAGTTTTGATGATTCTGGCTTTTTAAAGTTGATGAAAACCCCAAATCATTCATCAATAGCAATAAAAAAATAAATGTTGGTCATATATTGTACTGTATCTGCACTAGGAGCATGAATTCCTGCCTTCAGCTCTTTCAGCTTTTCCTTCCACTAAACCTTCCACCAATACGCTTGGATAGAGCCAGCTTGCTTAACAGTGATCTAATGTACTGAGATGCACCTGGACTGATGTGTGGAGGCACTCTGGAAGAGAGCTGGGTCCGGTTGCTGGGTTCTGATCCGTTCAGTGCGGTTCCGTCAGAACGTTCCCTCTCTGTGGTCTTCAGCAGAGCTAATAGCTGGACTGTTTTCCTCTGGAAATGGATAATTACTCCACTGCAGTCCAACCTTCCCTTGGAAACGTATGTAATTTCTTAAAGGAAGCATTTCCCTGTGTAGCCTGCAGGGATTAGGCCCTAATGACAGAAGTTAATTATATTAAGAGTAATTTTCAAAAACAGTTCATGAACTTCAAATTATACTTAAATTTGCTCCTTAATGCTCTTAACTGTAATTAAATGGGCTAATATCTTAAGAAAATGAACATGTGGGACGGGAGTAATGGCCGGACGGGAACTTTTAGGGGTTCTGTGGGTAATGGTGGATAAAATTGGGAATGTGATATTCTGATGAGGATAACTGTGGGGTTTGGACCTGGTGTGACGTGTTGCTGCTGCGACGAGTCCCTCAGAAACACTTCCCAGAACGCCTCCTGCTCCTCTGAGGTGGAGAACCGCTCCAGCTCCAACGCTTCCATCCCCCAATCAGGGATTTCTGCAGCGTTTGCTCTGTAATTAGCTGCATTTCTTCCCTTTTTTTTCTACATTTCAGAGCAAAGGGCAGCACTTTTTGACTTGGGTGGGAAAAACCCGAACGGGCAGCTTTGAGTTGAGGTCCGGTTTGTCCAGATTAAAGCCTGAGCAGAAAGTATTATTGCATCAGAGCTGCCATGTTAAAGCAGCAGAATGCCATTGTTGGACCACTTACAGAAGTTTTTTTTTTTTTTTTTTTTACCTCAGAAAGAGACTTTTGGAGGCTTTCCGAGTCATGCCATTTGTGCAACTCTGCATATTAAATCTTGTTGGAATTTCACATTTCTGGGACTGTCTGTTCTGTTCGTGCACAAAAACACACACGGATCCTCTCTGCATCCTCCATCTCCGCCGTGAAGCCAGACCCCCCTCGGCTTTTCTCACTCGCAGCCATGTCCAAGTTTGCACAGGAAGGCAGGGGGAAAGGGGGGGGAGCCACGTTAACCCGTGTGGGTGTTTTTTCTTCTTCTCCTCGCAAAAAACCCGACTCCTGATTACCGAGATCCAAACCACCTTCCAAAGGCTCCAGGAACCGCTCCCCCTCCGTCCCTTCTTTTCCAACTGAAGTTGAAGATTGGCTCTGGGGAAGGAGGAAGACTTCCTGCCAAGTATCAATTTAAAGGATGCAGAGAGTCGGGAAACGAGTCGAGCAGCGAATTTAACTACAGTTTGTGCCTAAACTATGGCAGCCCAGGAGGTGAACGAAGACATGACACTGCAGAAAGAAAAGGTCAACAATGAAACTAACGACAAGAAAAAAAATAAAATAATAATGAAACTAAAGAGAAGAAAAAAACGACAAAAAACAAACAATGAATCTAAAGAATACAAAGAAATGAGAACTGACAACGTTCTGAAAGTAAAACAACAAAATTAGATAAATGAGAAAACGTAATTAAAGGTATGCAAGATGAGAAAATTCACTGGAAGGAAAATCTCATTAAACATGAGAATAAACTTGAGTTTCTAGAAAAATATTTTCAATTTCCCTCTGGGATCAATAAAGTATTTTTGAATTGGATTTTTGATTTCTCTGTCTATATTTGTTTTGTCCAAGCAACTGTCCATCCATGCAGCCATTCGTCTGTTTTCCTGTCTATGCCTTAATCGGTCAGCTCATCCCTCCATCCATCTTTTAATCCATCCCTCCATCTTTCCCAGGCATTGTATTTAAAGTCTGAGCGCGTGTGTCCTGAACTTTGTGGACCTTTTTGTGTTCAGACCTGAACGAGGACCAAGACTTCAGGGGGGGAAACCGGCATTTCGAAAGCAGACATGTGGAAACGCTGTTGGACATCGGCTGAGTGTTGGACATCGGTATGATGGGAACCGAGCGAGAATCTTTTCAGCTCTGACGAGTGGCGATGAAACAGGTTATAGGTCTTTATGGTAAATGTCGGGACTGTGTCTGAGTAAATCACACGTCCTAAATGAAGTCAGAGATGTTCCGAGTTAATGGTTAAACTGAGAGTTTCAGAAAGGGAAGCGTTCTTGCAGTAGCTCCTCCTCGGTACCTTCCGCTCCCTCAGCTGAAGTCGCGTCAAGTTTCCTGTCAGGACCGCCGTGTTCTTGGCGTCCTCCCTCGCGTCTCCATTCGGGCCCTGCCTGCCTGCGTGTTGTTTGGGCAGCTTGGAGGAGTTTGCAGTCCTTGTTTGGTGTCAAACGCGCTTGTGTGTCGGAGCCCACCTTGGCAGCGGCGCCGGCTATCAGCGGGGCCCAGCCGGCCTGCGAGCTGCGAGAGCGTGGCGTCTGTGACAAAAGCCTCGTTTTGTCGAAGCGAGGCGCGACCTTCCAGGAGAGAGGCTCGGGGCGAGCCGAGGAAGTCCGGCAAAGCGTCACCAGACAACGAAACCTCGGCTTGAGTCGTCTTCCAGGGAAGTTTGTGGTAGAAGTTGCCTCGGCCTCATTTGCATGATCTCACCAGGCGTCAATCTGCTGTCGGTGACGATGTGTGTGATGGCATGAAGGCTTTAATTAGCTGCGAGGCTCAGATTACTATCTATCGGCCCAGGCAGGCGGGGCGGGGCTGTGGGGTTGGCTGAAGTGGGTCAGGTCCAAAGCGAGTGATGTGACCCGATAGCGGCGGGGCGCGCAGGACGCCGATAGCCACGGGGCAAAAAAACATCACAGGAAGTTCGAGTTTAACTCTGAGCTGTGGGTCCTGTTGTGTCGTATCGCAGCGGTCCCATAATCCCTCTGAAACAAGTAGAGGACGGTCCATCTAGAGTCCTCATTTTAAAGGTTTTTCACAAATTTTCTTGCCTGAAAACATTTCGGCCCGCAGAACCACGCATCCTGCAACATACCACCCCCCTGAAACCAGATGACAGGGTGTAATGATACACAACATCCATGGTTCGTTTTTTGGTACACTTTAGTCAAGAAAAATAAATACATATAGTTCAATCAGCATTAAACAAATAACTTTTTTTTTTCTCCCTGATTCTTGAAATTAATTTGATTTTTTAGTCTGTATCTTAAAAAAGCTGAAGGTATATAGAACTGACAAGAGATTTCATTAAATTTTTTACAAATAAAATAGTACAAGCAGACGTAGCCAGAGTAGAACGCAATATAACCGCTTGACAACAGTCAGTGTTAATGCTTGAAAATGTTTAAAAAGCATGCTTAAATCACTTTGGAGTTGTTTTGATATTTTGACAGCCTTGTCTCCCAGCTGTACTTGAATGCAGCATGGGCAGCTGTTGGGAAAAACCCTTCAAATCAATGGGGAATCCTCCGATTTGTGTTTTATCCAGAATCAGGAGTTTGGTCTGATTGGATGCTACTGGTAGCCATGTTGGACATCAGCTGGTTTTTCTCTAGTATCAGTGATGTTTCCATTCAGCTTGACATTATTTCAGGTGAGTCATTCAGTTCAGTGCAGAGCGTGTTATGGACCTTATTGCTGTTGAAAGATGCGTTCACTGACAAAGTTCTGGTTCGGTCCATCTTTATTTTTTCTACTGTAGCTTCATGAGAAACCATTAATGTTCTCAAAAAGCAGAGTCTAGTGATAGCTGGGAGTCCTTCCTGGTTTGTTTCGGTGTCACTTTTTAACGTTGCCCTGCCCTCTGAGTGGCGCACATAAACATTCGGCATGTGTTCAGGTAGAAAATAGCTGGATTGGTTCGGTAATTATGGGTCCTGAACTGACAGCGGCGTACCAAAAAATACGAATGCATGTCTCCTTGTCACCCCAACAGTCAGGACACGCACTCATGGTGAGGCGTAAGAGCAGGCTCAAGACTCACCTTTTTAGCCGAGCTTTTAACTGATTATTGCTGATATTTTCAGTGTTTTACTGCGTAGTCTTATCATATATATTTCGTTATTTTTATACTTTAATCTTCCTTCCAGTGTTTCCTCTGTGGGAGCCCTCTGCCTCCAGGTAGCGCTTGGGTGGAGGTGGGGGTCTCGGCCTCGCCTCTTCTGGGCGCCCTGTGTGCCTCGGCTGCTGCGGTTGATCCGCTGCTGCCGGCGCAGTTGGCTCCCTTGATGGCGTTTCCTTACCTGACTCATCTGCACTTGGACCAATGTCCTTTTTATGTCCTCTTTTATTGTTGTTCTTAAGTGTGTGCGTGGATTAGAGTTGGGTTGGGGTCATTTTAATCTGTAAAGCACTTTGAGTTGCAACACCTGTATGAAATCACTTTATAAATAAAGTTTGATTGATTGATTACCGTAGGATGCAAGAGAATATTGATACGCCGATATATCGCGATATTTTGTCACTGTATTGTATTGATATTCAAAGGGAACGTATCGAATTTTTGTTTTTTAGGATTTGAATGGAACCTTTAATGTTGACAGTAATTTTTAGTAAAATTAAAAGTATGACCGCTAGTTGGTACGAAACAGGTTGGAGGGTTTAGAACGATGTGACAGTTTTTCTACAGTTAAATTCACTTTTAAAAATCACAACATATCGTCTTACTTACAGTATCGCGATATATCGTATCGCCCCCCGTATCGTGATACATATTGTATCACCAGATTGTTGCCAGTGCACATCCAATGTTTTCTTGTCTTTTCTCTTTTGAGGAGGCATTTTTACTCCCCTTGGTGAAAGGAAGTCCGGCTTTACTGATTGAAGCATCGTCTGATCAACTTAAAAAGAAAAACTTAGATAAAAAAAATGCTTCAGTTGGTTTGTGTTTGCCAGTAATTGTGACGTCTTGGACGAAGCTAGGTACTGTTAGGGTAAATGGCTCGCTGGCTTGGTCCGCTGGTTCAGTCCAAAAAAACCGCAGAGCTGCAAGTTTGGCTGCATGATGCAACTAGCTGGTGCGTTCTCGGCTTAAGCGGGTCATGCGTCGCCACGGGGCAGCAGCCAATCAGAGGTGATCAGTGTGATGCGTGGCTGAGATGATGCGGAGGCTCCACTTTGCTTCTCCTTTGGAAAAAAGTTTACCAACTTCCATTCATTCCCAAAGATGCTCTCACTTTCTGAAGCCTAATAGGAGAGTAATCTGGAGGTGTGTGTAAGCAGAAGCAAAGGATCTTCTCCTTTTCATCCCTTTTTTGTAATTTTTGTGATCCATCAGAGCGATCACAGCTGAAGGAATTGAGTCATCAGAAACACAAAAAGCAACCACCGAGCTCCAGCAACTTGAAAAGGTTTTGGCTCGTCCGCCAGCGTTCCTGGCGTCTCTGAAGGCCGAAGCCAGAATGAGTTTAGGATTCCAGTCAGAGTTGAGTGATGATTAAGCTGCTGCGCCCGATTCTTCCATCATCCGTCTCCCGGCGCCTTTAATATGCAAATCGTAGGTATGCAAAGCTCTGATGCTTTTATTTAAAAGACATGTCCTCGGGCGATAGCAGTGGGCTTCCAGGGAGAGCCGTGTTTTGGTGTGAAATAAATAGTTGTTAAGGAGATCACACAAGTTTGTATCTTGAAAGATGAAAAGCTAATTGACATGAATAATTTATTTGTATTGCAGTATCTTAAATATCGGGAATAAGGCTTGATAAATAGAAGTTGAGTTCAAACATGATGGGGCCTTCCGAACGTTCAGAGGGAGCCGTCATCTTTTAAACTCATAATGGCGTCTGTCCTAAGGTCACTCCAGTGCAATTACCAAATATTACTAGAGTACTCCGAGGTATTAAGAATAATGATCCGAATGTGAATCATTATGTTGCTCCTGAGATCAGGGACGATGAATCGGGGGGTGGAGCAGCAGCAGAGAGATGAGATTCTGACTTTGGACGTCGTCGGGTACAAAAACAAGAAGGGAAGCTGCTTGAGAGGAACTATGTGTCTGGTTGGAGGATCTCCTGATCCAAACCACAGATGGGTGAAGGAAATTAAAGTGTTTAGTAGAATCTAGGCTTGTTCTTGGAAACTTTGAGGCTCCAACTTATTATGAACAATCCCATCTCTCTCTGCAAAATTAAATATTGATCCATCCATCCATGGTCCAAACCAGCGGTCACCAACCCTGGTCCTAGAGATCTACTGTCCTGCGTGTTTTAGATGCATCCCTGCTCCAACACAGCTGAATCTACGGCGGAGTATTAGGGCCATTGTAGACAAAAGAAAAATATTTTGGAGTGAATTTCCACCTCAAAAACGTATCTAGGTTAATTTCACATATTTTCCAGGTAAAACTCGGGTAATTGTATGATTTAAAAAAAAAAAAGTCAAAAATCTGCGAGAGAAAACACAGAAATTTCCATTAAGGCATAAATGTTCGATATTTAAACTAAGGTATTTACTGACATTGTAAAATCTGACATTTGCAAGGGGGAAAAAATAATCTATTTATTAGAAAAAAACTCTAAAGTTAGTTGAGAATCAGTTATTTCTCACAGAAAATGCCAGTCCTCTCAAATGAGAGAGACTGGCATTTTAAATGATTTATTTCCAACAGAAAATGCGAGTCCTTTTAAGATTTAGGTGTTAAATTTACAGGATGCGCATCTGGATGTTTTAAAAGTGAAAGTGGTAGCTACATCCGGCTCTTTTCCCGGAGCAGAATGACTTCTCCCGGGTTCAGATCTGACTCGAACAAGAGAGACTGTGAGGAAGAAGCTGCATCAAACGGGTCTCATTGAGCATTGTGCATAAGTGTGTAACATGATAAGACCAGGCTGCTTGATGCAGACAATCTCAGCAAAGTTTTTTTTTTCTTGAACATTTCTGACTTTACAATGTCGAAAAATTGTATGCCTTTAATCTTGGACATTTCTGAGTTTTCTCTCACAAATTTAAAACTTTTCTAAATGAGAGAATTTCCAAACTTTTTCTGGGAAATATGTGAAAGAGTTTTTTGGAAGAACATTTACTTCAAAATATATTTCCGTTGTCTACAGTGGCCCTAATACTTCGTCGTATGAATCAAATCAGTAGCTCCTTACCAGGTCTTTGCCAAACTTGAATTCAGCTGAAGAGGTCCTTCGATCATTTGTGCTCTAGCATAAAGACAGGACATACATACATACTTCAATTAATGCAAACGGAATGGATTTAAAAGTAGAAAGTAGCCATTGAAGGAGTGAAGAAAAAAACCCTAAATAGGGAAAAATATGCAATAAAAATAATCTTTTTATAATGTATTCGTAGCACCCAAGATGGCACGCCCCTACTGACATGTTTAGGACTTCATCAATGGATTATAGTTAACAGCAAGTTGAAATTATTTCAGATTTACCGAGATGACTGACCTAGAGCTGATCAAGAACAAATTTTATTATTATTTCAACCAATTTGGATCAGTGAATAACTTTCAGTGTTTGTTGTTTTGAAATGTTAAATAATTGCTTATTTACTAACCAGGGGACAATCTAATCATTGTTAGTAGATAATAGTTAATTGACCTTTATTAACCCTTACCCAAACTTTTAAAAAGTGACACCAAAACAAAACAGAAAGGACTCCCCGCTATCACTAAACTCTGCTATTTAGGAATATTCATGGTTTCTCATGCAGCTACAGGAGAAAAATAAAGATGGGCCGAACCAGAACTTTTTCACTGAACGCATCTTTCAACAGCAATCAGGTCCATAACACGCTCTGCACTGAACTGAATGACTCACCTGAAACAATGTCAAGCTGAATGGAAACATCACTGATACTAGAGAAAAACCAGCTGACGTCCAACATGGCTACCAGTAGCATCCAATCAACCCAAACTCCTTATTTTGGGAATTTTCCAGCAGGTGGGAGACTGTCAAAATATCAAAACATCTCATAAAGTGATTTACGCATGTTTTATTCTCCAATATCGGTAAGGTATTATCTAAACATTAACACTGACTGTTTTCAAGTGGTTATATTGTTTTCTACTCTGGCTATGTCTGCTTGTACTATTTTATTTATTTTAATCCAATCACATCTCCAGTCGGTTCCATGCTTTTAGCTTTCTTAAGTTATCAAACAAAACAAAATGAAATTTCAGCAACTGAACGTAAGGGATTCAGTAAAAAGTTGTTGTTTTTTAATGCTGATAAAAGTTAAAGGAAAAAAGTTGTATTTAAAAATGAATCTGTTATTTTAGTTTTCACTTCAAATCTAGTTGACCCTAAATGAATCGTTATCTAACCTGTGTTTAGAAGTTTATTAAGTTTTTGTTCACTGAGTAATAAATCATTACATCATCAGTGAATTATCAAATTGTGATTGAAGGTAACCAAGCCTTCCTTATTGACAGTAATGATTTGATTAGGGGCTAATGATGAACACATCTTTAATTATTAACACAATCATGCCAGAAACAAATTGTACCAGTATTTATGAAGTTTTATCCGACAGTAACCCTCCAGATTTAACAGTTCTTGACATCTAAGTTACTTCAGTGTTTTTTTTAAAGGTGGAGAAGAAGCAACAAATTCACATTTTAAATGGTCATTTAGCATGTTTTTCATATTTCTAGACAGAAAGGGCATAAATCAAGTTGTACTGTGACTTTAAATGTAGGAGAAGAGTCATGGCATTTATTTTCCATCTCGGCTCTAACCGGAGAAAGCCGTCTGATCCTGTTTTTATTTCTCCAGCTCTGCTGTGGTCAGCTTTTGTTTGCCTCTGCAGTTTTGTATATTTTAACTCTCGTCTGAAAATGAAAATGTTGATGGTTTCTCCGGTGTCAAAAAGAGCATCAGACACTTTAAATTATGCTCAGTGTGAAAGCACCTTTTTCTTCAGCGCTAACATTTCTAGTTTTTTTTTTGTGTGTGGCTCCAGAGACGTTTTGATGTTGTACAAACGAAACAGCAGGATGCGTTCCCTCTATCCAATCACTCCCGTCTCTGTGAATGACTGACATTTATCCCTAAACGTCGAAGCCCGCCCACAGAGTCCGGCTGAAAGGGAGCGCTCCAAGTGTTTTTTTGTTTTTTTTTAAAAGCTGCAGCTTGACCCCGGCGTAGAGGAGGTGCGTGCACACTCCCGAGTTCAATCCTACTGCATATCTCTGCTGGCATAGTTAGAATTCACAAGTGCCTCGGCTGTAACCGGAACGCCGCTCTGATTGGAGAGGACCCACAATGCCCTCTGTTGTTGTTGTGAACTTTTGACTGCGTGGGCCGGGCTTCGACGGCTGAGGAGTCGGCAGCGAGGTGGAATACTTGACATTTCTCCGTGATGACAGCCTCGTTTACTACTCCTGATTTTTTATTTTTTTTTCGTCTTCTCCGCCCGGATCTCCTGTGGCAACACGGAATCTGATTTGGGTGACGAATCCTTTCCGGCGCCGTCTTGTTTCCTGCAGACTCCACCCTGTGTTCTCAAATTAAAGCTCGAGATGAGCCGTTTGACACAAGACGAGCGTGAATCGCTGGAAGTTTTTTTTTTTTTTTTAGGTTTCTGCAGGTGTCGCTTGAGCAGAACCCTTGGTGTTCCTGATGTCACGAATGCCATCCAGCTTGGTGACCTGGAATCCTTCCTCGGATGAACCGAGAGTCCAAGGCAGTCCAACAAAGCTCTCATTCAGAGCGGCTGACATTTAGGAGAAATGATCTGAAAGTAAAATTCTGGCGATGAGATTTGTGCTAATTTGTGGTTACAGCTGCACCTGCTCTCATAGCTGCTGTTTCTATTAGAAGTGGCGGTAAAACGACTATGAAACATATCAGCTGTGAGAAGTGGCCTGCAAAAGTTGTCAAACCGCTTTAATTATTAGCCTACTTTGTTTTATGTTAAGACCAAACCTTTCAATATACATTATTGAAATTTTATCTAGTAAGTGTGAATGAGTAATTTGTTTGTTCCATTAAAGACGAGATAAGTCTGCATATTTGTTGAAAAAAAGATTTATTTAATCAACCTAATTGACACAGAATCAGGATTATATTTGTTGAAATATAGAATATTAGTAGAACCAAGACGCTCTTAAGTTTTGTGAATACGTGAATATTTAAAATAATATAAGTTTTGTTCTCTATTTGGATTTACAGGACGATTTAAAGAGGCTTCAAACCACTGTGACATGTTGGTAGGAAGGGTGGAGTTTGATAGGTGACGGGCGGAGTTTTAAATTTGATGGGTGGGGTTTGAAATGTGAAGGGCGGAGTTTGATTGGTGATGGGTGGAGTTCAACAGGTGAAGGGCAGATGTTGATAGGTGAAGGGTGGGGTTTCGCAGTTGAGGTGTGTTTATATGCAAATTCAGCTTATTGTGACGTCACAGTAAGGCACTTCGTCAAACGGCTTGTAGCAGCATTTATTTCTGGCTGCAGAAGTGTGTTATGGGTGGTTTGTTATTAATGTTCGGAGTGTTTATATAGGCAGCAGAGACCCAAATGGGAACTCAAAAGGATAGAAAAGGGAAATTTGCATATGTCCCCTTTAAAAAAGCCAAGTTTCTCATTGGATGTTGGGTTGTTTTCCCTCTTTGGGTCATTCCAGAACCAATTGAACGCAAAGAACAAATTGCACCTAAAGATTGGTGCGGAATATATCAGTCAGTGGTTCTTGGTGGGCTTTGAAGTGGTCGCTGTTCCTATATTTCTACTTTTTTTTCAACTTTCAGACAGGAGATGGGCAGCCTGTTGTCATTAGAGCACGGCTGTCTTCAGTGTCAAGAAAACCAACCAAGAAGAAGAAGAAATGATCCCAATGTTGACTGTAGCGTCAGATGTCTCCTGCCGCAGGTGGTGCAGAACGTCTTGATTTATTTTGTTTTTTTGCTTTTTATTTCTGGTGTATTTTTACAGAACATCGAGATGAAAGGGGGAAAAAAAACTTACAATATTAAGCCAAACCAAGTACACAGAAACTTAAAACATTTCTTCGTTAACTTTACCGTTACTCATGCTGTTGAAATGTCATTCATTTCACCCAATCTTCTTGAAATTGGGCTTCCTTAATTCTTATTTTAATTCAGTTCAGTTTATTTATATATCGCCAATTCACAACACGTTATGTCAAGACACTTTGCAAGTAAAGTCATTTCAATTCAATCATCCACACACACCAAAATGTTTAAAAGTTTTCTATTTAAGGAATCCCAGCAGATTGCATTGAGCCATTGACTTTCAGTAGCAACAGTATAAAGTCGCCCGCGTTGTCGTTGACTTCACAGCAATCCCTCACACTGAGCAAGCATGTAGCGACAGTAGAGAGGAATAACTCCCTTTTAACAGGAAGAAACCTCCAGCAGAACCAGAACCTGGCTCAGAATGAGCGGCCATCTTGTTAAAGCTGGGAGCTGGTTCCACAGGAGAGGAGCCTGATAACCAAAAGATCTGCCTCCCATTCTACTTTTAGAAATCCTAGGAACTACAAGTAAACCTGCAGTCTGAGAGCGAAGTGCTCTGTTAGGAACATATGGAACAATTAGATCTCTGATGTATGATGGAGCTTGATTATTATGGGCTTTGTATGTAAGAAGAAGGATCTTAAATTCTATTCTGGATTTAACAGGGAGCCAATGAAGGGAAGCTAAAACAGGAGAAATGTGATCTCTCTTTTTAATATTCATCAGAACTCTTGCTGCAGCATTTTGGATCAACTGAAGGCTTTTAATGGCATTTTGTGGACTACCTGATAGTAAAGAATTACAGTAGTCCAGCCTTGAGGTAACAAATGCATGGACTAGTTTCTCAGCATCACTCCTGGACAGGATGTTTCTAATTTTAGCAATATTCCGGAGGTGAAAGAAGGAAATCCTAGAAACCTGTTTTAATATGGGATTTAAATGTCGAGTCTTGGTCAAAAATAACGCCGAGGTTCTTTACGTTATTACTGGGGACCAATTTAATGCCATCCAGATGAAGTTATTGACTAATCAGTTTCTGTTTAAGAACTTCTGGTCCAAAGACAGCAACTTCTGTCTTGTCAGAATTTAAAAGCAAAAAGTTTAGATTCATCCATGTTTTTATGTCTTCCAGACATGCCTGTAATCTACCTAACTGACTGGGTTCATCAGGATTTATGGATAAATATAGTTGTGTATCATCGGCATAGCTGTGAAAATTTATCCCTTGCTGTCTAATGATTCTACCAACTGGAAGCATATATATGGTGAAAAGAATTGGTCCAAGGACAGAACCCTGTGGAACTCCACAAGTAACCCATGGTGTCGGATTTTATTTATTTATATATATATATATATATATATATATATATATATATATATATATATATATATATATATATATATATATATATATATATATATATATATATATATATATATATATATATATATATATATATATAGTAAAAAGAATCGGTCCAAGCACAAACCTGTGGTACTCCACAATTAACCCTTTAACCTTGAGTGTGAAGATTTTTAATTTTCATGAACAAACTAGAACCTGTCAGACAAATCTGATTTAAACCAGCCTAGTGCTGTTCCTTTGATCCCTGCAACATGTTCAAGCCTTTCTAGGAGAATATTATGATCGACTGTGTCAAAAGCAGCACTGAGATCTAACAAAACCAACCTTTGATAGGTAAGTCTCTCCATGTTTTGTATTCTTATCTGCTTTAAACCATTTTGTAGTGGTTGCTCCCTCAGCTACAGCAAGAATGATTTCGGTTCGGTATTGATCTCATATAAATACAGTTTCTTGTCAAATTACTCAAATACATAATTTTACATGTTTGTGGAAATGTATATCTCAGGACTTTACCAAAAAAACCAAAAACTGAATGGATTCCATTCCAGAAGGATCTAATTTTTCCCTGTATTTCCAAAATATGTGTATGGTCTGAGTTTATGTGGTCACACATCCTCCGATGTGGCTGGCCTGTTCCTCTGCGCTTGCTTGTAATTTTGGGTGTAATAAAATACTTCTAGCTCAAACCAGATGTTTACATACATCTTAGTATTTGATAGAAGCGCCTTTTAAACTGTCTAACTCGCGTCAAATGGTTTTGGTTTCCCTCCACCACCTTTTCACAGCAGTAGGCGCGTTTCCACTATCAGAACTTGAGGGTAATTTTACCGGACCTTCACGGTGGGCCGGTCCAACAGGGCTGTTTTTGGGGCCATTTCAGGAACCAACCAGGTACCAGTCTGGAGGTATCAATTCAGTTTATTTATATAGCGCCAATTCACAACAGATGTCATCTCAAGGCACTTTACAAGAAAGTCATTTCAATACAAACACTCCAAACAGTTTAAAGGTTTAGCTAGTTTTCTATGTAAGGAATCTCAGCCATTGCATGGAGTCGTTGACTGGCAGTTGCGCACCGTTATCCGCAGGTATGTACTCGGAAATGGCCCGGTAGAGCGGTGTAGAGCAACATAGCAACACAGAACGCAGATCAGTGACGCCACTCGCTGCCGAAACGGTCGGGACATGCAGACGTATTCGCCGATTCCCTTTTTAAAGGATCCATTTTGTGTGGAGACAGGATGGCTGAGAGGACAGAGCCGACAGATTTACCCCGTCAGATGAAGATGTAGTAAAATTACCCTGAAGTTCCGATGGTGGACACGCGTCTAGTTTACTGGGATTTTGGTCCATTCCCCCCCCCCCCCCGACAGAACTGGTGGAATTGGGTCAAGTTTGTAGGACACCGTGCTCAAACACTCCTTTAGGGTAAGATTACAAATTTTCTGTGATGGACCCTCCAAAACATTGACCTCACTAGGGCTGGGCGATGTGGAAGTTTTATTATTTTTTTTTAAATAACTTTTTTCAATGTCAATGAATATCACAATATAAAACATATCAGTATTTTTGCCAGTATTTTACATTCCTTTGAACTATTTGAAGATATTAGATATTAGGAACTCGTCTTTGGACATTATTCAACTGTTTCAGAAAAATTAAAGGTTAGGGCTAGGAGATTTGGATTTAAAAATAAAATCTTCGTTTTCTTTTCATGCTAAATTAGATTTTTTATACGAATCGACTTTTTTTCTCCCTCTTTCTATTCCCCAAGATGAATTATAAATGACAGAAAATATTTGTTGAAACTTGATTCATTTCAATCATCCCCTCTTTGACCTGAATTCAAAGTCCAAATAAATACATGCTGTAAAACAAGATGGAGGGCCTTGGGCGAGGTGACATCACTTCAGACTGTGGAAACCCAAGAGATGCATTGGTGACTTCTTTTTCAATATTCTCGATATTCCAAAAATTAAATCTAAATTAAAATTAAAATTTGATGTATGGATATAATCGACATATTGCCCAGCCTTAGACCTCATTGTCCTTTGGTCATTCTCTAACTAACTGAGCAGCATGCTGAGAGTTATTGTCCATTTAAAAGACCCATTTGTGCGAAGCTAAAACCTCCTGGCAGATGTCTTGAGATTCCATCTATTTTGCTAAGTGCACCAGTCCCTCCTGCAGCTAAAGCAGCCAAGCATGATGCGGCCACCCCTGTACCTTACAGTTGGGATAATGTTCTCTGTAACTGCCTACAAATATCAAAGGTCTCGTTCACTGAGAAAACCGTGTAATACTTGTTCTTTGTGAAATACGATCGGTCACTCTGAGCTGCATATGCATCCTGCACCTGAGCATCATCTCTAAGCTCCATAGCCTGAATTGGCCACAGAAAGCAAATGAACAGCAAAACGAGCGAGTCAGAAAAAGCCGGTCACTTCTACGTCACAGAGAAAATGACTATTCATGGTCTTGCCTACCTTGGCTTGCGACTGCCCACGGGAAGCCTGATTCTGCGTCTCTGCTAGTAAAGCTGGAAGCTGAAGCTAACTGTTAGCAAAACCACAGCATGGAAGAACAGGGTCGGCCTCGGTTTATTGTTGATACTGTTGGAATGTGTCTTGAAACACAATCAGCGAAGTAAGTTAAGTTATTTATTTGTTTGAAGGCAGCATAAGAGCTGCTAGCCAATCAGAGGCGAGACATTTTGCATTTTGTGAATAATTAAGAGTAAGACTCGTGATCCTGACGTTTTCCCACACCCACTCTGCAGACAAACGGCAACCTCTTGAAACGGGAGCGCCAGAGCTTTTATTCCAGGTAAAGCGGCTCAATAGGCATTCATTCATACTGGAGACCACAGCAGATGCATTGAGAAAAAAAAACCGAGTGAATGTGACATTTAAAGGAGACATGTCACTTTTTTCATCCTTTTTAGTTGTTATTTGGGTCTCTGCTGTCTCTATAAACACTCTTAACATGAATAAAAAACATCAATTTTTTGATTGTTTTTTGCAAATTTTCGCCGTCCAAAATCTTGTGCCGTTTGAAAAAGTGTCTTATTGTGATGTCACAATGAGTATAATTTGCATATTATTGTCACCTGTCAAACCCCGCCCACCAATTCCATTCTCATGTGTGACAAACCTGCATCCTAGCAACAAGATGGGTGGGTGTGGTCTGCAACCGCTAATTTACATAAAAGTAAAAGAGCCCTCTAAACGGCTCATTCTGAAAGGAGACTGAAATTGTCAAGAGTTGAGCTGGTGAGATCGATTGATGTGAGGGATTTTATGCATAAAACTTCAATAACATGTCTTGTACAGACCATTAGACCTGTTATAACTTCCCACGGTGCATTTTTCTTGCTGTTTGCGTTCCACTGGCCATAAAGCCTCATATTACAGAGGTGTCAGAGCGATCTGCTCAGACTGGTTAGTCTTCCTAATAGTCGTCTATTTTAAAGCCACACATGTAAAATGAAGCAGCATATGTAACCTAACATCTGCTCTGGACCAGGCAGCAAGTATTAAAGGAGAGACGAGTCTTTCAATAGAGAAATACATCCTTATTGTTGAATCGTAGCGCTGACAATGAGCCCCCTCGCTCCTTGTTGAGGCCGACTTGTTCATCCCTTGTTATGCCGCTAATGTGCATGATTTAAGGAGGAATTATGCACATCTCAATGTGCCTATAAATGACATTATTCATGCACAGGTGCTGCACTAAGCAGCTCCTGAATGATAATTAAGATAATCTATCTTTCTTTCTTTCCGCTCGCTGGATCTCTTTTTCTCACGGATCCACTTTGTTGGAGCGATATCTCCTGTGTCAATACCTCGCCAGACTGCAGCCCCCTTCTCCCCTCAGCCATTGTCTGATCCTTATTCAGCACTAAAACCCGCACTAACAAGTGAGACCACGTCTATGTTCCTCCCCGGAGCCTGACGGTATTTCTGAGAAATAACGTGCCAAGTTGAATTAAAGTGAGAGAATTAAAATTAAAAGAATAAAAAAGAAAAAAAGAAAAACTTAAGCGAGGCAGAAACTTGGCAGCGGCGTTCCCGAGGGAATTCACCGCGCAATGAATTTCTCAAACGAGGATATGAAGACATTGATGTTGAGCACTTTGCATATGATAAGCTCTTCCACCATAAAGAGGAATGATTAGTTTGGTAAATGTTGCTGAGGAAAATGTGTCCTGGATAGTAAAAAGTGGATGATTTATTTTTTTTTGTCATCGTCGTCGTCGGGAGGAAGTTGAGTCTTACTGAAAACTTTCCCTGTGTCTCCGCGGCGAGAGGACACATGATTCCCATTTGCCCTGATGTGTTTGGACAGTAGCAGGTCGCGGCGTGCCAAGTCGCAGTCTCTAAATGCATCATCACAGAGACGGACTTAGCGAATCCAGCTTGGTTTGTGTTATTGAGGAACCCGAGGCTGTTTGGGGGCCGGAACCTCTCTCCTCTGCGGTAAACAGTGAGCGATGATTATCAAGAGGAGACCCAGCTGTATTGTTTTAGCGCGCCCGCTTGTTTACACCGACCTCCACTCCGTTCCCTTCTCTTCTTCTTGTGTGCGGATGACTCGTTTTGTTTGTGTTTTCTGATTTTCGTGTTGTGTTACATGTCAGAACCCCCCCCCACCGCCGCCTGGTCTCTGGCCTACGTTCGGTGTCTCGGCGGTGGACAGCTGGGTTTCATTTACCCGACTCCTGCCACACCCTTTCACTTCAAATAAACACACCGAGGATGTAGGACAGCAAACGGAGACGAGGAAAAGCTGTAAATAATCTATGTCCTTCTTTTTATGTCATAAAGGAGACTTCTTGCTTTAAATGGTCGCAGAAGTGATCAAAGCAAGAGGAAAATATTTCAAATCCCTTTAAAATAATATAATCAAACATAAAATGAGGTAAAAATACTCTTCAGTAAGTTTCTACAGGATTCAGGTCTTGGGGTTATGTTCTGATTTGGTTGTAAAACGTACAGACTTCTTCTGTTTTTGTTATTTTTGTCACAGCTGGGTGATTGTCTTTCGTTCCCTAGGTTTACCACGAAGATTTTCATACAAAGTAAATCATGAAATACATTTTAAAACTAGAAATGGAGGGATCCATGTTCCTTTGCATCGTGACTCACAAATGTATTTAAAAAAAAAAAATAAGTTGTATGGATTGCTGAGGAGAAAATGAGCACGTCCCCATTTACCAAAGTTGCTTTTTCAGTGAATAAAATATAAATATAAATGGACAGTAACCAGAAGTTTAATAAAAAAGAGAAAAATATATATAAAAGAGCAACATTTAATCATGTCCCCAAGTCCTGTTCAATCCCCACATACTAATCTCCCCATGTAAAAAATAATTGGTGCAGTCAAACCTACTCAGCATCCAGGAAGTGAAATCACTAAAGTCTTTTCCTGCTCTTACAGTAAAGAGGTAAGTGTTAGCATACTTTCTTACCTATATTGTATTGTTTTTATCATAAAACCGACATCGGCACGCTCAACCTTTCAACAATTTGACATGCATAAATTATATTTTTGAATGTTTTTCAAAAATCTAATTAATTCCTTGGAAAAATATATTAATTTCTTGGTTCATACTGTGGCTAATGTTGACTTTTAGCTACAATCTTTGTCTCCGTAACAAAAAACTGTGCTAAAATGACCTAAATACCGAAGATATTCCTAATAATGTTTGGGATTTTATGCCTAAAGTGTGTAAAACTAGTTTCTCAGAGGTACAAATAGTCCATTAGATCCAATGTTCAGAAACACAGTTTCATGTTGGTAGATTTTTCAGTAACCAGAAGACCTGAAATGTGCACCGAATTCAGATAAATCACTCAGCTACATCATCTCTGATCATCAAAGTTTGTTTCTCTGCAGGTTGAATAGCAAAGTTTCTCCAACCACACCTGGGCCTTATCAGTCAGACTTAGCGGTCCCCACAACCGACCCGTACTACACCGTTCCTCGGCCCCATTCAGTTGTAGGTCCATAGGACAACGGTACGGTTAGGGTGGAGCTACTGGGCTCACACAACAGTCCATTGATTGGAGGACAGAAAAACATCACAAGACTGACTAGTGCATCATGTTTGTCGTCGCTCTAGAATGAATTACCGTTGGACGTTTGGGTTTAACCCTGCCTGACCAGTGAAAGTCCGACAAGCGGTGGAAACGTTCTCCTGAATACGCCAGACCATGTAATGCCGTGGTAACGAGGCAGGATGTAGGCCAAGATGTCCCTATGTAAAGAAATCCAACAACAGACGATAAACATTCAATAACTACCATATATCATTCTAAAAAGGGTTGCAGAGCTGTTTCTAAGTGCGTTGACTACTTGTCCAGGAAGTCAGAGCAAAACCCAGACCATTTGAATCTCTATGGTCAGAGTTCATGTGTTCGTCCCGTTACATCTGCTGTAAAACTAACAGGATTTCAGAGAAGGAAGTCGAACAGGGTGGTGGTGAAGTGATGGTGAAGTTTAAATCCCTGTAAAGAACTGTCTGCATTATGTTGTTAAGCTGCACACTCATGCATTAAGCTTTGTGACAAAGAAAAAGGACATATCATCCACAATTTACTATAACAGCTAATGAGTAAACCAACTGCTATGTATTTCAATTGCTAAATAAAATTTAGACCCAACAGTATCCTGTGTGTTTCTGTGTAAATACACGATAACATGTCACTAAATAATACAGCTAATTCATACCAGACCCTAGTCCCTTTATATACCCCTGGTGGTACCTGCTAATTACCTACTGTTTCATTCAAGTATCATTGCAGCTTTTTAGGGACTCTATAATTTATTCAACGGGGTACCTGTAGAGTTACCCTACTGGTACCTTCAAAGTACCCAAAGTTCCCTCTAGGTACAGGGTGACAAAATCATCCTAACAATACAACTCGTTTCCAGTGAGATCCTCAAGTGTCCCCTAAGGTACCCTGTAAGTTATTGCATTGGTATCAGGTAGAGTGTTAGAAGTTACCCTGTTGATACCCTTGTAAGTATATTAAAAGTAATCCTATTGGCACCCTGGGTGCACTCCCATAGATACTCCTTGAGTGCCCAGTTTCTACTCTTCAATTACTCCTATAGGTGCCCAGAAAATACCCCTCTGAGCACCCCATGATATCCGTTAAGTACCATGTACATACCTTTTTAAATACCCCCAAAGGCAGCCAATAAGTAATCCCAGAGACACATTGTAAGTACCCCTGTAGGCACACAGCATGTACCATGTAAGTCTGAAGTTATCTGATTTATCTTCCTAAAGGCTTTAGAATAATTTTCAGTTTGTTTCTGGTCTTGCTGCTTCAGAACGTGGACAACATGTTGTAATTGATGGAACCATAATAGCTGCATTTTGGCTAGCCAGCTGGACAATGACCCAAAGTCCAGCTCCGAATGGCCCCCGAAAAAGGTTTTGGAATGGTCTAGTCAAAGTTCGATTGAGATGCTGTGGTCATTGATGATTAAACACCCTCCATGTGGCAGAATTCAAACAATTCTGCAAAGAACAGTAGGTCAAAGGTCCTGCCAAGGACTTAGAGATAGGTTTAGATGGTGAATATTTACATGTCATTAAAAAGACTCTGAAGATAACCAGCCTACTTAGTTTGGACCTCTGTTAAACCCAAATTAACCCCACATACCAGCAATAAGTTGAGGTAGAGGCTATAATTTGATAATTTCTCATTTTTGTGTTGCAGCGTTCACTAAACGAGAAACGTTTCTCTCCTCCAACCACTAAAGAGGGGCGGGAGAAAAAAAAATCACATTTTGAGATGTGAAGCGGGAGACACTCCACCCCTTTGATTCTCTCAGAAGTTTAAATTATGAGGCTTTTGCAAGCGAGGCCCGGCCACAGATGGATGTTCGCCAGTTGTGTGCAAAAAACTCAGGACATAAATTAGAGCAACGCGCTTTGCTGTGGAGCCGACCGTCACTGCAACAGTCGGCGTGTCCTCCCAGAATAAATGACAAAATAGGTTGCCTGACGCCCGTGTTGGCAGGAAAACCGTATTTTTCACTACCTTCTCATGGAGAGTGTTGCTGGTTGTTTTCTTTAATTGCTCTGGAAGGTTGAGCGCATTTTTTTATTCATTTTTTTGTGTGCATAATAAGAAAATCTTACACCGCTGCAGTCAGAAAAAGCAGAATAAGCCTGCTGTAAAACCCAGATTTCCCCTGCAAGTGACACTGAATCGTATATATCCGAGCCGTGCCTCCTGGCTACAGCGCGTCCTCGAATGTCTTTAATAAGGATGAGGATGTAAAGGGGGTGAGTGTGGGGGGGGGGCAATCCAGTTTTAAAGTAGAAATAACCCGCTTGACTCCCAGAAAAGGTTAGGCTTAAACACATCTCATTCATCTCTGCTGCACATTTATGGAGCTGAATGACTTATGTGTGGCGTTATGAACCAAAATCTGAGAAAGCAATTAGAGAAATGGAGAAAGGTCGGCCGATATAAAACAATCTTCAGTCAGTGTTTTTATAGATTGATGATAAACAATCAGCTTAATCTGAATGTGATGGAGCAAAGATGGAAATCAATAATAAACGGCTGATTTTCAGCCTGCTGTGCGTGTTTGATTACGATGATGGAGCCTCGGATCTGTTCTCTGAATCTCCTGCGTCAGAAATGGCAGCGTTTTACAAATGACAGGCGATTTGAAAGTGTCCTGGTTGAATAGTCACAGGTGCCGCGTTGTTTGAATGGAGCAGAAATACCCAGAGTGGTATTTATTTTGTTTTTGTTTATTCCCCCTGCGTGCAGGAACAGAACGAGCCTCTGTTAGATTGAAATGCTGTTTTATGGGACCATTAGCGGATTGGAGATTTAGTTGCACAAACATTTTACGCAGGAAGCTGTAAACTGGTTGGCTGAGGTGGAGGTGAAGATCTGTGCAGGGACCGTTGTTTGGGAACATCACTTGTGCTGAAGGCCAGTAAAACAGAGGGGCCGTATTAACAGGTTCTCACAAATGTAGCTCTCAAGTAAAGTCATGTTGAACAAAGTGAAATTAAGGTTATTATAGGTGTGCAAAAAATAAACTGGGAGTGACCTCACAGTCGTACATTTACGGGTGGAGCTGATTTCTGAGTGTTGGCTTTAACAAGAAGCATTTATGGTGATTTTAGCTCCTAATCAACACATCATGAAAAGCAGCCGAGAAGCAGATCTACTTTAACTAGATCTATTTGGGAAAGGCTGTAAAAGGTTGACTCCAACAGCCGCTGCAACGCAAAAGGACATGATGTTGTACCTTCAAGACAAAAATGGTAGGAATACATAGCTGCAGTTGAAAAACCTTGTAACATGTAGAAAAAGCCATCATAAGCAAGGCAGATTTATTTGTATAGCACACATTCAGCAACTAGGCAATTCAAGGTGCTTTACATGATTAAGGGAGAAAATAAAACAGAAACACACAGCATCGAAGACATAAAGAACATTAAAACATACTACAGTTAAGACGTTACTGCTTTTATTAATCAAAGGCAGCTCTAAACAGATGAGTTTTTAGCTTTGATTTAAAGGAGCTCAGTGTTTCAGCAGCTTTGCAGTTTTGTTCCAGATTAGAGGAGCATAGAAACTGAAAGCTGATTCTCCATGTTTGGTTCTGATTCTAGGGATGTTCAGTAGACTGGAATTAGAGGACGTGAATGGTCTGGTGGGGGGGGGGGGGTTGCTATAGTAACAGCAGATCTTCATCATACTTTGGTGCTAAGCCAATCAATGATTTATAAACTAGTAAAAGTATTTTGAAGTCTATTCTCTGAGCTACAGGGAGCCAGTGTAAGGACTTTAGAACTGGGGTGATGTTCTCTACTTTCCTGGTTCTAGTGAGAACGTGAGCGGCAGCGTTCTGGATCAGCTGCAGCTGTCTGATTGACTTTTTAGGCAGACCTGTGAAGACGCTGTTGCAGTAATCAATCCGACTAAAGATAAACGCATGGATGAGTTTTTTGAGGTCGTGTTGCGACATCAGTCCTTTAATCCTAGAAATGTTCTTCAGGTGACAGAATGCTGACCTTGTTATTGACCTTTATGTGACCCTGGAGGTTCAGGTCTGAGTCCATTACTACTCCTAGATTTCAGGCCTGATCAGTAGTTTCTAGCTGTATTAAATGAAGCTGTGTATTGACTCTTGATCATTCCTCTTTTGGTCCAAAAGTAATTACTTCTGTTTTGTTTCTGTTCAGCTGGAGAAAGTCATGGCACATCCATCCATTGATTTGCTCAATGCATTGATTTAGGGTTTGGATGGGTTCAAAGTCACCTGGTGACATCGTAATGTAGAGCTCAGTATCTGCTTTTATTTATTTGAGTTTATTTAATAGGGACAGATACACAATTACACAGAGAACAGCCCCATGCGTGCATCCTGGTGCTTATAGATTGAGCTAATTACCAGCACTTGTCCATAGATGGGCTTTTATAACACAATTTAAAATACTACAATAAACTGAGTAAAAATAAAATACAGTGATAGTAGCAACATATTAAAATGCACACTACAGTACAGAATACATCAGACTAACCGGACAGTTAATACATTAAACATGATTACAGTACTGTTTTTGATACAGCCAGATTTTGATTTGTTTTTTAAAATCATTACATCTGGTCACAGATTTTAGGTGAACCTAGTTATGGTAACTAATTGTATTACTTGTCATAATCTGGGCTAAATTATAATGTAGCACCTGATGTAGCCTAAACCATGTAGTTATTCTTATCATAGTACATGTAAGGTACAGATTTTCAAGTAAATACATGGATTAACTGATGGCTATTACTAATCTCACACTGTGTGCGCCTACGTACTTTACCCTAATAGGTACCCCGAAAGTTATTCCATGGATACCTGGCAGAGTACCTCAATGGTATCTTGTAAGAACCTCAACAGCTATGCTGCAAATACAGGGTAAGCAGTCAACTCATAAAGCCTGAACCCTGAGTACTTCTAAGTTCCCATGTTGGTAGTCTGTAAATTACTCTCCTAAAAGTTACTCCATAGGAACACCACAGAGTACTTCAGTTGTATCATGCAAGTACTGCTAAATCAGATTATTTTACTGGAAAAGGAGTCAAGAGACAATTATAAAGGTTAAAAAAAATTAATTATTAAAAGAAGAAAGTTGTCATATTTTACATCAGTTGATCTCTAGGTTTAGACACTTCTTGTTGCAGTCCTTCCCCAGAAGATGTCTTGTCTTCGCCGTTTACGATGTTATAAACACAACATGGAACAATCTAATTGGCTAGCTGTTGGGGTGTTCTCATGTTTTGGTCCGCCTTCTTGGATTTCTCCTTTTTCTGGACTGGTCCTGGAGATTTCTCCGACCGCTCTCTGAAAAGAAAAAGTTAACACCCCCCTCTGATTCTCTTCCTGGTCCAGCTCCATAAACCAATCTTATCTATTCACATATTTTTAGCTGAGTCTCAGCAGTCCTATGGTGTTTCCAGCATAGATGACAGTATAAGTTTAAATCCCTGTAAAGAACTATCTGCATTATATTGCACACTCATGCATTAAGCTTCGTGAAAAAGAAAAATGACATATCATGCACAATTTACTATAACAGGTAATGAGTAAACTAATTGCTATGTATTTCAATTGCTAAATAAAATTTAGACCCAACAGTATCCTGTGTGTTTCTCTACCCAATAACATGTCCCTTCATAATACAGCTAATTCATACTAGACCTTGTGATTGCCCAATTATCCCAGTAGGTTCCTTTTATATACCCCTGGTGGTACCTGCTAAGTACCTATTGTTTCATTCAAGTATCATTGCAGCTTTTTAGGTACCCTATAATTTACTCTACAGGGTACTTGTAGAGTTACCTTACTGGTACCTTCAAAGTACCCCACAGACATGTTACCCTGTCCCCGTGGGTTCCCTCTAGGTACAGGGTGACAAAATCATCCTAACAATACAACTCGTTTCCAGTGAGATCCTCGAGTGTCCCCTAAGGTACCCTGTAAGTTATTGCATTGGTACCCAGTAGAGTGTTAGAAGTTACCCTGTTGATACCCTTGTAAGTATATTAAACTAATCCTATTGGCACCCTGGGTGCACTCCCATAGATACTCCTTGAGTGCCCAGTTTCTACTCTTCAATTACTCCTATAGGTGCCCAGAAAATACCCCTCTGAGCACCCCATGATATCCGTTAAGTACCATGTACATACCTTTTTAAATACCCCCAAAGGCAGCCAATAAGTAATCCCAGAGGCACATTGTAAGTACCCTTGTAGGCACACAGCATGTACCATGTAAGTCTGAAGTTATCTGATTTATCTTCCTAAAGGCTTTAGAATAATTTTCAGTTTATTTCAGGAAACACAACCTCTTGGTTTAAGTCAATATTAGGGTTATGGCACCTAGTTCCTCCATTAGCTTGTTTATTTGCTGTCCATTTGTAGTGTTGATCCAAGAAGTTCCAGGGTCCTATAGTCTCATCTGGGTGTAGTTTAATCTTAGTATAGATACTGTTATTCTATAAAGACCTTAGATAACATTATTGAAAAGCATCCCCACAGCATAATTCTGCCACTACCATGTTTGACCATGAAGATGGTGTATTCAGGTTGATTAGCATTGTTAGTTTTAGGCGGAATTTCAGGGTAATTTGACCAAACCTTCCCTATATGTGCGTATCTCCACTGCTCCAAGCTAACCGGGCCATTTTAGGAGTACCAGTCTGGGGGTATGTACTCGTAAATGGCCCGGTATAGTCGCTTGGCAGGAACTGTTGTTAAGTCATGCTCATTGGTTGTAACTCAGAGGGAAATTAGCATACGTCGCCAAACTACCTTCTTTGTAAAATAAGAAGAGTTACTGGTGAAACAGTTTATAACAACATAGCAAACAGAAACAAAACAGCAATCCCTGCTTCTTCTAAACTCAGCAAAAAAAGAAACGTCCTCTGACTTTCAACTGTTTTTACTTTCAGTAAACTTAATGTGTGTAAATATTTGTATGAACACTAAAAGAGTCAACACCATAAGACATAAACTAAAAATGTTTCACAGACATGTGACAAACAAAAATAGAATGTGTCCTTGAATGAAGGGAGGCTCAAAATCAAAAGTACCAGTCAGTATCTGGTGTGGCCACCAGCTGCTTGAAGGACTGCAGTGCATCTCCTCCTCATGGACCAGATTTGTCAGTTCTTGCTGTGAGATGTTACCCCACTCTTCCACCAAGGCACTTGCAAGGTCCTGGATATTTCTGGGGGGAATGGCCCTAGCCCTCACCCTGCGATCCAACAGGTCCCAGACGTGCTCAATGGGATTGAGATCCGGGCTCTTCGCTGGCCATGGCAGAACACTGACATTGCTGTCATGCAGAAACTCACGCACAGAACGAGCAGTATGGCTGGTGGCATTGTCCTGCTGGAGGATCATGTCCAGATGAGCATGCATAAAGGGTACCACATGAGGGAGGAGGATGTCTTCCCTGTACCGCAAGGCATTGAGATTGCCTGCAATGACAACAAGCTCAGTCCGATGGTGATGTGATATACCGCCCCAGACCATGACGGACCCCCACCTCCAAATCGATCCCGCTCCAGGGTACAGGCCTCGGTGTAACGCTCATTCCTTCAACAATAAACACCAATCCGTCCATCACCCCTGGTGAGGCAAAACCGTGACTCATCAGTGAAGAGCACTTTTTGCCACTCCTGTCTGGTCCAGCGAAGGTGGGTTTGTGCCCATTGGCGGCGTTGTTGCTGGTGATGTCTGGTAAGGACCTGCCTTACAACAGGCCTACAAGCCCTCAGTCCAGCCTCTCTCAGCCTATTGCGGACAGTCTGAGCACTGATGGAGGGATTGTGTGTTCCTGGTGTGACTCCGGCAGTTGTTGTGGCCATCCTGTACCTGTCACGCAGGTGTGATGTTCGGATGTATTGATCCTCTGCAGGTGTTGTTACACGTGGTCTTCCAATGCGAGGATGATCAGCTGTCCTTCCTGTCTCCCTGTAGTGCTGTCTTAGGCGTCTCACAGTGCGGACATTAGCCACATCAGCAGTCCTCATGCCTCCCCGCAGCATGCCTAATGCACGTTCACGCAGATGACCAGGGACCCTGGGCATCTTTCTTTGGGTGTTTTTCACAGTCGGTAGACAAGTCTCTTTAGTGTCCTGCGTTTTTAGAACTGTGACCTTAAATGCCTACTTTCTGTAAGCTGTTAAGGTCTTAACGACCATTCCACAGGTGCATGTTAATTAATTGATTATGGTTAATTGAACATGCATGGAAAACATTGTTTAAACCCTTTACAATGAAGATCTGTAAAGTTATTTGGATTTTTACAACATTATTGTTGAAATACACTGTCCTGAAAAAGGGACGTTTCTTTTTTTGCTGAGTTTATGTCGATCTCTTGTTATTTCTGCTGCTGTGGGTGACTTTTGGCGCTGATAAGTGGCGCTGGTCACTGCTGAGGGAGTCGTGACATGCGGACGTTTTAGCTAATTCCTTAAAGAGCCACTTTTGTTATGGAGACACAGCGACCCTGAGGAGCAGGCCAACAGATTACCCTGTCAGATAAAAGATCCGGTAAAATTACCCTGAATGCGCCTTTTGTTTTTTTTTATTTTGGTCTGATTTGACCAAGGCCCAGTCACCCCCATGTCCTGCCAACAGATTTTCCCACCTGAGCTGTGGATCTCTGCAGCTCCTCCATAGTTACCACTAACCTCTCATATTTCCACTCTGATTCTGTTTTAGAGATGAAATAAAATGCTAAAATTAGGTGTAAAAAACTATTTTTTCTCAAAGTGTTTAGTTGCACACAGCTGCATCTCTGCCTTTTGTCTTTCACCATGTTGTAATGCTTTGATGCCACATGGAGAGTTGAAGTGTCTAGTACCTGGATCTACAACCAAAAAGGGCCTGCGTATTCATCTGAGAGTATGTTCATATCGCTTTCAATATCCCCCTCTCTAAGATCATACACAACAGGATCAGGCAAACATTGGAAGGGAAGATGTGTCTTGGGGGGGGTTGAACATCTTTGTTCCTTCTGCTCTTTGGAAAGTGTACAGGATGTGCCTGATGTTTCCTTGGCAAAGGAAAAGGTAAAAATAGAGAAGAATCATCTGGTTTGAGTTCAGCAGCACCACATTACTTTAGGGGTGGTTTCTTCCCTGATCTCTCTCCTTTTTTTATGCTGAGCCATTCCGACTTCTTTTGTGTGATTTGAAGCTCAAACGGACCAGGAAATGCAAATAATCCCAGTTCTGAAGGCGTCCAGTGACGTGATTGTAGGGACGGTGCGGGGGAGGCCGGCTGGCTCGCCACATTAAAGGCAAGAGTTTGAGCGAGAGATGAGTGGAGACTGGGTTAAGTTAAGTGAAAGGGTAGGACTTCAAAGGCCGTTAGGTTTTCCTGCCATATTAAGAGTGACGAGACGTGTCTTTTATTAATAGCATTCGCCAGAGTTTCTGCTCTCAGCCGGTTTCATTGTTCCACAATCATGGCAGTGTGGAGACGGGATGAGAGGAGTCTTCAAAGCTGCAGAGCAAATTACACCTTGATTACAAGAGAGTCTGTTGAAGGATTTACTGCTTGTGGTTGTTTGACATCTTTTGTTTTAATCTAATTTAAAGTCCTTTACCACCTTGATAAAAGCGCCATCTTCACATTTTCCATTACATCTGGCATTTCTTTGGTTAAAAATCTGAGGTTTAAAGAGGTCTGCAGTTTAACCCAAACTTTTATTTCCAACAAAAATTTACTCAGGGGGTTTCCACTTAGTCTGGAGAAGTATGCAATTTGATTTAAGTAATATTGGGGTCTGTATGAGTGTAGAAAAAGTTCCAGAAAGAATTGTGTTACATTGTCTAAATGCTCCATCCATTCGTCCGTTCAACTGTCCGCCCGTCCATTAATCCAATAGCCCGTCTAACAGTCTGCCTGTCCATCCAACCAATGGTCCATTCAACTATTCATCTATCTGTCCATGCATCTGTCCTTTCAACCCTCTGTCCATCAAACCAATAGCGAGTCCAACAGTCCATCTATCCATCCAACCAAATATCCGTTCAATTATCTGGCTGTCTGTCCAACCAACCAACCAACCAACCAGTTCTTCGTCCTTCCATCCATTTGTTCATCTAAACAATTGTTTGTCCTTCCATCAGGCTGTCCATCCAACCAACTGTCCATTCAACCGTCCGTCTGTCCATCAAACAATCTTTCTGTCTTTCCAACCATTTTTCCATCCAACCATCTGTCCGTGCAAACATCAGCCTGTCCGTCCAACTGTCCGTCCAACCAGTTCTTTGTCCTTTTGTCTGTATGTCCATCAAACCAATAGTTCATTCAACCGTCCACCTGTCCATCTAACCAATAGTTCGTCTAACCATCTGTCTGTACATCCAACTAATAGTCCGTCCAACTATCTGTCCATCCATCCAACCAATTGTTCATCCTTCCATCCATCTGTCCATCCAATCAGTTAATCCATACAACCACCCACACTATCTATAATCCATCCACCCATCCAAATGTCCACCTGTCTGGCTGCCCGTCAAACAATCCAGTCTGTGGTTTTTCAAGTTTTGTTATACTTCCTGACCTAAAATATCTTCCAATAATTCGTCAAATTTTGTATTCATCCCCACCTGGAACAAGAACAATGGAAATATCAATTTGGCAAACTAAGAACATAAAACCTGTATGGGGACGGAACAACTGACTTCACAATAAAACCTAATATTGAGTCCGAAAACGTACATCTTTTTTCTTTTAAGTTGTCAGACCGGCTACAAGATAAAGAAACTAAGGTTTAGATTATCTTTGCAGGGTGTTGGTGAGTTCTTCATGGGGGTAATTAATAATTTCCCTTTAGGCGTGATGGAGCAAGTCAGGATTTTGAACATTCACAAATTTTCTGTAGCAAGGCTGTGGTGGCTTTATATTACAGTTTTTGGGTTAAACATAGAGGGGGGGAGCATATCATGAAACACAGATGGTTAGTGAGAATGTGAATTGTGACTGATCATGTTGACCTCAAGCCTTGGTTATAAGCCCATCTTGTTATTAGCATTATGCTTACTTGGTGCTATCTTTGAGCACATTGCTGTATCTTGACGTGGTCATCGTCTGCTCCTTGTACCCAGAATCTCACAAACCGTTCTTTTTGTATTGCCGTGTTTCACAGCTGTCCACATGCAAACTCCTCATTGATTTAATCTGAATGAGACTGAGGACAGGCTGAAGGGGAGGAATGCAGCACATGCTTATTGCATGATATCATCGGAGTTATCCTCACTTCTCTTATGCAAGTATCCAGCAGTCTAAGTGGGACAGTGGAAGACGCGTCATTTAAATTGAGTGGCTGAGACAAAACTACTATACCTAGCAAAAGAAGAGCAGCAGCATCCGAATGCAAAACTGTAAAGCAAAGTCTAACATCGCATGCAATTATTTATTGCAATGATTATTTCCCTGATAAAATCAGGTACCCCAGGCTAGTTTCTTAACATTAAAGCAACACTAAACAGTTTTTGCTCTTCGGTTCCCTCTACAGGTCAGAAGCGAAATTGTCCTTTACCGCTGTCGTAAATAATTTAGCTTACAGTCGCGTCACATGCACGTTATTTGTTTGGAGTGGTAGAAAACGCCTTATAAACACAAACTTACGTGCTTAGCACAGTAGCTAACGCCTTAGCTAACATGAGCCAATCGATATAAAACAATCTACAATGTATCGTACACAGATCTATTCACACTGTTGGGGTGAACAAAGATTATTACTTACAAGTCCAGCAGCAACAAAGCCAAGTGACCATCAGTATCGCATCCTGTAGCCTCCTTCAACTCTTGCCAACGAGTGAAAGCCGGTCCAATGTTCACTCTAGTTCAAGCTCTTTCTTTATCATGCTCCCGTTTTCTTTTCTCCGCCTCCTCCGACATATTCTTCCTTTTCTTTGCAGGCTCCGTCATGATGACAATTGTTCAGGCTACCTGCTGCTAGGTATCTTCCATTTCTATGTACCTGCCGAGTATGCTCCACCCAGAGAGCCTTGCAGGATGCTCCACTTACCGGCTTTTGTGAAGCCTGCCATTTGTAGTCTCATTTGAACTACAAAACCGCTACCCGACGACCCAAACTTACATAGTGCTGTTATGGCCGATAGAGGGCCGCAAAGCGAATGTGGAAGTGCCGTTTCACCCTGTTATGAGTTGATCAACCACTGATACGAGTTCAGAAACATTATTTTAAGGTAAAAAAAAACTCTTTGGTGTTGCTTTAAATAAACATAGAAATTAACTAGTCTTTTTTAACGGCTTAGGAATGAATATCATGTGGGAATAAGAAGTGTTTTTCACTGGACCTTTAGTTCCACAAGGACATTTTGAAGTGACTTGGAGAATAGCAATTACAGTAGGTTGAAATGTACTTCTGAGGTTGTGTTCTTAAACATCAGTTTAGTCTGCTCAACCCTTAGAAATCTATTTAGAGTAAACTATCAGGATGGAGGGATCTTCTTTGCACAAGTTTGACTCTGCTTCCTGAAAACTCAATTACCGCCACAGTTTTCTGGCTTCATTCATATCGCCTGTGGTACAGAACTCCATCAGACACTATTTCTGATTTGCATATTACAATGCGAGCACTGCCCATCATCCCTTCTCCTCATTAAACATCGGGCATCTCGTCTTCTTTTTTTGTCTGTTTTCATAAAAAAACAAAAAAGAAATCTTGATTTAGCCGCTTTAATTCTCCTCCGCTGACTTGTTTACATGATTGGCTTTTTCCCCCCCTTTCCCATAAATCCTTGTCAATCTAAAGCCGCTCTCGCACGTTATCAAGCGAAGAGAAACAAAAAGACGCCACAGTAAACATTCTATAATTGACTGTTTATGAGCGCGATCATCAGTTAGGGTGGGATTTTAGGCCGTAATCTGCCCCCCCCCCCCCCTTCTTCTTTCTTTGCCATTCAACCAAAAATGGACACGAGAGTTAATGCATCCCACCAACCTCTGAGCCATTTACACTCGCTGAATGTACTTGTAATGATTAAGTTTGAAAAGAGACATTTTTATCATCGGCCAACACAAGAGTTGGCAATCTTAAGACCTTCAACTAGAAATAATTAGGATCTATTTGAATGCTGAGTGCGCCGAGACAAGAGTTAAGCTTGTTAACGAATGTGGTGGCAATTAAATGCTTCGTCCAGCCCCAATTCTGCTGTTTGTTTCTTCCCTTTTTTTTTTTTATCACCTGAAAATTGATTATAATTCTGACCATAAAGTTTGAAATTCCATGCCAGCGGATAATTGAAAATGCAAGTGACGGAGTATTGTGTTTGTCAGGGTTTTAGTTCCCACGTGAAACCGGAGCTGGTTAAAATTAGTCCATGTGGCTCCTCTGTTTTAATTTCTCCACAGTTTAATGGTAAAAATCAGGTCAACCTTTAAGATTTATGAGCAGTGGAGGGGGAAAAAAATGAATTAATGGTATGCTATTTTTATTCAGTCAGGCGTCTGTTAATTTGATATGACCTTAGTCAAAGGCGGCGGAATAACAAACTCTACTTACTTCTTCTTAAGAGCAAACCCCTGGTCTCCCATGTTGCTTTGCAGAGGATCTGAGAAGCGAAGGGCCCGCTGCCAGACGCCGTTTCTTTAACTCTTATCTGCAAAACTCAACAAACGGGCTTCTTTTAGGACATCAGTGGCGCTGGGAAACGAACACCCTTTCATCTAATTACATAGCGTATTGTTTCAATTAGGCGTTTTCTTTATTAATTCCGCTTTGAAATGAGGAAAAAGGAGCCGTTCAAGTGGCATTTGAGCGCGTTCAGAAAATAAATCCTGACAGCCAAATGAGGCGGCTCATCATCTGATGATGCCAAAGAGGTGGAGGACATAAAGGTTGCAGCGTCGCCTCTTTGTCCTCGAGCCAAAGCAGAGGTGCGTCACCTCCCTTTTCTTCCCACCTTTCTTCCTCACCCATGAGATCTCAGTGTGACTCGCCTCATGACAGCGTCTTAAACTTCACTGCCGTGAGGGGACGGGCACTCACAGGCCCCCATTGAAGCATCCCTGCAGGGGTTTTCTTCACACAGGGGCCAAAGGGGAGGGGGGTGAAGGTGAAAGTTTGAACAAGGGGAGGCCTTTGTTGCCAGGTTGCTCATGCTCAGCAACGTGGAGGAGCCAGGTGCCCTCTGACCTGACCTCTACTCCTAGAGGACCGGTGGGCAGAGAGGCTGAAATAAAAAAATGAAAGGAACAGGCAACTTTGGTTGGAGGAAAGGACTGGAATGGAGGAAGAGGAGGTGGTGGGGGACGGTGTGAAACAAAGTGCGCAGAAATAGGTCAACCAGTATCTCATTTTTCTTGCTAGGCCTGTAATCACCCGTGACGAGCCAACAGAGGAACAGGCTATTCAGTAAGAATTGAGGACTCTTGACGCCTAACAACGGATCCCAAGCATTCATCTCATGATGGGAAGAAACCTAGAAGTTGGAATCTCTTTGTGCTTAATTTTTGTTTGGTTAACTTACCTGATAATGTTAGCTCACCATGTTTTAGTGTCGCTATTATAAGAAAAGGAGGTGGTGTACATGTTTTTGCTCAGGCCACCTTTAGAAAAGACAAAGAGGTAATTCATTGATGTACAGTGGCTTGCAAAAGTGTTTGGCCCCTTTCAACTTTTCCACATTTTGTCACATTACAGCCACAAACATGAATCAATTTTATTGGAATTCCAGGTGAAAGACCAAAACAAAGTGGTGTACACGTGAGAAGTGGAACGAAAATCATACATGATTCCAAACATTTTTTACTAATAAATAAGTGAAAAGTGGGGTGTGCGTAATTATTCAGCCCCCTTTGGTCTGAGTGCAGTCAGTTGCCCATAGACATTGCCTGATGAGTGCTAATGACTAAATAGAGGCACCTGTGTGTAATCTAATGTCAGTACAAATACAGCTGCCCTGTGACGGCCTCAGAGGTTGTCTAAGAGAATGTTGGGAGCAACAACACCATGAAGTCCAAAGAACACACCAGACAGGTCAGGGATAAAGTTATTGAGAAATTTAAAGCAGGCTTAGGCTACAAAAAGATTTCCCAAGCCTTGAACATCCCACGGAGCGCTGTTCAAGCGATCATTCAGAAATGGTAGGAGTATGGCACAACTGTAAACCTACCAAGACAAGGCCGTCCACCTAAACTCACAGGCCGAACAAGGAGAGCGCTGATCAGAAATGCAGCCAAGAGGCCCATGGTGACTCTGGATGAGCTGCAGAGATCTACAGCTCAGGTGGGGGAATCTGTCCATAGGACAACTATTAGTGGTGCACTGCACAAAGTTGGCCTTTATGGAAAAGTGGCAAGAAGAAAGACATTGTTAAAGGAAAACCATAAGAAGTCATGTTTGCAGTTTGCGACAAGCCATGTGGGGGACACAGCAAACATGTGGAAGAAGGTGCTCTGGTCAGATGAGACCAAAATGCAAAACTAACACTGCACATCACTCTGAACACACCATCCCCACTGTCAAATATGGTGGTGGCAGCATCATGCTCTGGGGGTGCTTCTCTTCAGCAGGGACAGGGAAGCTGTTCAGAGTTGATGGGAAGATGGATGGAGCCAAATACAGGGCAATCTTGGAAGAAAACCTCTTGGAGTCTGCAAAAGACTTGAGACTGGGGCGGAGGTTCACCTTCCAGCAGGACAACCACCCTAAACATAAAGCCAGGGCAACAATGGAATGGTTTAAAACAAAACATATCCATGTGTTAGAATGGCCCAGTCAAAGTCCAGATCTAAATCCAATCCAGAATCTGTGGCAAGATCTGAAAACTGCTGTTCACAAACGCTGTCCATCTAATCTGACTGAGCTGGAGCTGCTTTCCGAAGAAGAATGGGGAAGAAGTTCAGTCTCTAGATGTGCAAAGCTGGTAGAGACATACCCTAAAAGACTGTAACCCTCTATACATCAACTACTTAAAGATACACCACAATGCAGAAACCACTCATTCATTTCTTTTTCATCCTCCCTAGCAGAAAGATTTTTTGGTTGTATCTTCAAGTAGTTTCAATCAGTGGATGGCTTTCTGATAGTATTTCAGTTTCTCTTTTTACATTTACTACATGATTGTCTGATATTGTGAGTAAAAAGATGAGAAAATTGTTTACAAAGTAAAAAGTGAATCTTAAAAATATCCCCAGCATCTGAAATTCACTTGAACCATTTATCACCTGAAGAAATAAGAGCTAAAATATGTATTTGTGACAGGTTGCCAGTAGCATAGAGCCAAAAGATCCAATTTAAAATGTACCTCCATGTGTACAGTAGATATGTAGTTTGACTTGGAGATTGAATTTTAAGTTAAAAATGACTAGGACACAAAAATGCTGTTAAGTGTTTATGGAATAAACAATCAATCAATCAAACTTTATTTATACATTGCTTTACATACAAGAGTTGTAACTCAAAGTGCTTTACAAATTAAAATGAACCCAAATAAACCATGTTCCCATCCCTCACCCACAGAAACATTATCACAGTTATACCCCCCTCCCCCCAACCCAACTCCCATGCACACAAACACTTAAGAACAACAATAAAAATGGACGTAAGAAGGACATTGGGCCAAATGCAGATGAGTCAGGTAAGGAAACGCTATCATTTTTTTCTGTGTTTGTGCAGAGGTAAACTAATTGGAAATTAGTTTAGGTAATGTGGGGTAAATTAAGCTTACCTAAACTAAAACTAAGTAGGCTAATATAGATTAACATAAGCAAAACTAAGATATGCTAATGTATACTGAACTAAGGAAAGCAGAGTTGATAGACTAAATATAATAGACTAAACTCAAGAAAGGAAAGGTAAAAAAACAGGACGTTTACCCAGCGTTGGCAAAAAAAAAAAAAAAAACCAAACTAAACACAGCCCAAATACGTAAAGCAGTCTTTTAATGTAAACTATGGTATCGTAGGCCCTCCTAAACTAAGCAAAGCTAAGGTAGGTTGAGATAAACTAGCATTGGGTATGTTCAATTTAGCATTAAGGTAAACAACTTAGTTTACGTAAGTTAAAGTACGTAGATAAAGCTACTTTAAGCTAAGTCATTACTACTATTGTACAATGTGATAAGCTACATAAAGCTAAGGTTAGACAAAAACAACTAAGGCTAAGCTAAGGTTAGCTACATTACAAAGAGCTAATGTAAGCTAGGGTAATGCAAAGCTACAATAAACAAAGCTATGCTAATGTAGCTATAGTAAACTAAATTAGCATACCTTCTTTTAAATAAGCGTAAGGTATGCTAAACTAACAAATGACAGTTAATTCAACTAAGGTAACTTTAACTAAGCTGTGCTAAGGTAGGCACTGCATTAAACTAAGTTTAGTTAGCCAAGTTAAACTAAAACTAAAATTGGCCCTTTTTATAAATCAATCTAAGCTTAGTTAAGCTAAGGTTGGGTATGTGAAAACTAAGCTTGGGTATGAAAACGCTGAAGTAGATACGTTTTAGGAAGGCTAACCTAAGGTAAGGTTCCTCGAACCGGCACGCAAGGACAGACGTGGAGTAGAGCACAATTTATTGTCGAACGCATAACAATATTCCCATAACAGTAGCAAAAACTCCACTAAGCAAATCTAATGTAGGCTAAAGTGGACTGAGGTTAGCAAATTTTAGCTAATATGAGGTAGCCTAAACTAAGCTAAGATAGGCTTGTATCCTAAACTAGCATACTCTATGAAGGTATTCTGTAATGGTTTGTTTGTCTTTTAAATTTGCCCCAAGCTAAATTAACTGAGTTAAGGCTGACTAAAATAACCTAAATCCAATTCACAACAATTTATGATCAGTTTTTGTTTTCTCTGAAATTAAGGAGATCTTTCGTCCTTAAGTTGATTATCTACTGTATGACAAGTAGTCAGCCACAAGCCTTTTTTCTCTCAAACTGCAATCTTTTAAACCTTAGGATGAATAAAATATGAACAAATGGTCTCCTTATTGACCACCTTCATTTCCAATGGGAGAGGATTGGGAAAATATTGGGAAAAAAGAAATGGAAGTTTTCAGAAATACTTTGAAAGAGCTTCAGAAAGTCTAAAACACTTGATTGTGGCCACTTTAAAATGTATCAATGAATGCCTGGCTACTACTGAAGAAATGCAGAAAGAAATTGGGGCTTTTGCACTGTATTGTTGTTGAAATATATTAGAAGGTTGGTTTTATTGATTCCAATTAAAGTTGTTTGGGTTTTAAATGTAAGAAATGTGCTTGACCCATGCAAGAACATGTGCATAGAAGCATTTTCATTTGCAGCCACCTTTAAAGTACTTTGATCTTCATCCATACCAGGAAATTCAGGGAGATCTCCATAAATCCCCAATGCGGCTGTGAATTTATCCTGCCTGGGAGTGATTGTGTACTGATGATGAGTCTTCATCAGGAAGCGATTCCACATCGTGCTGCAGATTTAAATGTGATCTTGTTAAGCCACCAAAGAGACTGAATCTCGCCCATGGGTGGCCAAAGCATACTCTGCTGCTAATGAGGTGTGCATCGGCCCCCTGGGTAATGGCAGTGTCACGCCAAAGCTTTTAGACACCCCGGGGTGAACATTACAGTACGTTCCAGACCTCCGTCGTCTGCTGACATTCAGTTGATGCTGAAACAATGAAACATGTGGACCATAAAACCCGGTTTGCATTGGTAGTTTTGATCCCTTCCACTCTAAATACCCATTTTAATATGCATTTTAGCCATTATGTCACTGTTAATAAGAAGCCTCTTTGAGAATGTGCCCATTGTTGAGCGAGTCTGTTAATTATGACGGCTCAAAGTGCTGCTGTATTCCACTGACTCTTCCTCATAAGAAGCCTGATTATTCATCACCATGATAAGAATTAATTTGCAGGAAATATTGCGTCTTTTTTTCCCCTCTCATGCTTCAAATTTAAATGCTCCAAATTACACATTCAATCCATCATTGTTTGTGGGTTTAGCGCCGTTAAACAAGGCAGCACTTGGTGACTTTTAAAGACCCGCGGCTTATTGGACTCGGTGCTGGCACCGCTGAGCAACAAGTCGGTATTAAATAAACACTCAATGTATCGATGGATGTAAACAAACGTTTGGCCTCCGCTGTACAGCTGCTGGAAATGAAGCTCCAACTGAAGTGACACCAGCTCTGATCCGGTAATTCATGTGCCTTTAGATGACTGGAACAACAGGGCAGATTGTGCCTGTGATGATCCAACAGGAAGACGGTCAGCAGTACAATAAGGGAAGCTACAATGGAGAACGGGGCTCAGAAACCCCTGCTGTTTGTATCCAGAGCATTTAATCAAACTGGCATTAGTTTGGAAAACTGTATAGCTTAAACTTTCAATCCGGTCCGCAAACTTAATATTGTTGACAGTAGCTCCAAATTCAACCATAGACTCAGCAAGTAAAAGGATAAGATGAGCTTAAAGGGCTTTTTATAACCTTTCTATTCAGCCCATAAGGCACTGTGAGTCATGCACCTGGCTGAAAACCTAAGGAGCTTTCAGGCAAGCATTTCGAATGAATTACCTTGCAGGTTTATTCCCTGTTATTTGCTGTATTATTTTATTATTATAGTCTTTAAGTGTGCGCTGACTATATGAATGACATGGGTGTCAGGTGATTGAAATAAAAACGCAGCATGAAGGCCTTGCTCTGGTTTAAAAAGAAATAAAGATGCGATTCAAAAATACCAACTAAAATAAGCCAGTATTTCAGTTCTTCAAACATCATGAATGCCAAACTGTAAGGGTGGGATATTCAGTCAAAAAAGTGACATACTTTTTATATATTATGTAAAACACACTGGCTACGATAAAAGAATAATCAGAAGGTGATTTTTATCCATATTTTGGTAAACAAAAGAAGTCAATTCAAAATAATCACACTCAGAATCAGATTGGGAGGCTTTCCTTTGGACTTGGGCTGCTTGATCCCAGATTTCAAGTAGCTGAACTCAGCCCCAGCAATGTAATTCCCAAAGAGCTTAACTGATATATGCAGCATAAAGTATATTATATAAAAAATAGTTTTATTTCACTAAATTCAGAAAAAATCAGCTTCTCTTCCTCGGTTTTGGCCTACCTTAGCTTAGTTTAGTTTAGCTCTACTTTGGTTAGTTTAGTTTGTCCGACATTGCCATTGCTTAGTATTATAAAAAATTGTGGTTAATTTAGTTTAACTTAACTTGGTTTCATTTAGTTTTGCCTAACTACTCTGTCTTAGTTTAGTGTACCTTTGCTTATAGTTTAGTTTAGCATACACTAGGTTAGTTTAGCATACTTTAGCTTAGCTTTGTTTAGTTTAGCACACATTAACTCATCTTAATTTAGCTTGCACTGGTTTAGTTTAATGTACCTAGGTCCAGTCCAGCATACCTCATCATAGCTTTGTTTAGTTTACCTTAATCTTAGTTTAGCATACATTAGCTCGGTTTAGCATACATTAGCTCAGTTTAGCATACTTTAGCTTACCTTTTTTTAGTCTAGCCAAAAAAGCTCATAATAGTTTAGCCAAAGCTAACCAAAGCTTTGTTTAGCTTAGCCTACATTAGCTCATCTTAGATTAGCATACATTAGCTAAGTTTAGCGATCTTTAGCGTAGCGTTGTTTGATTTATCCTAAATTAGCTCATCATAGTTTAGCTCTGTTTAGTTTAGGCTACATCATGTAATTTTAATTTAGCATACATTAGCTCCATTTAACTTAATTTTGCTTGGCTATATTTTGTTTAACGTATATTAACTCATCTCAGTTTAGCTTGCACTAGCTTAGTTTAGTGTATATGGGTCTAGCTCAGCATACCTTATTATAGCTTGGTTTAGTTTAGCTCAAACTCAGTTTAGCATACATCAACTCAGTTTACTATACTTTAGTTTACCGGTGAGTTTAACCAAAATTAGTTCTTTTTAGTTTAGCTTACCATAGCTATTAGTTTAGCCTACATTAGCAAATCTTACTTTATCTTACTGTACTTTAGAATACTTTAACTTAGCTTTTAGTTTAGCCTACCTTAGCATATATTTACTTGGTATACCCTTAGTTAGCCCTAACCCAGAAACTGGTGAATCTGTCTGAACTCTAATCAGTTTTTCTAGTCAGGTTAAGCCAACTAGCACCTGTCTTATTCATCCAAAATAAAAACAAAAAACAAACAAACAAACAAAAAACAAATATCTAAACATAACAAGTTAACCAGTGCAGACGGGACTTTAAGAACCTGTTCATATGCTGGAGGTAGTTTTCTAGAAGCATCTCTCATTTTGTTTCCTATTGTTCAATATTTTATTAATGATCTCATTCTTAGATATATATATATATAAATAAACAACCAAACTCCACAGGAAAAAACTTTAATTACTTATGTTCAAGACCCCATAAAGCGGTTGGAAAAAAGATTCTCTGCTTGATAAAAAAGAAAGGGGAATATTGTCATTCATCCAATTTGGCAAATCATAGAAATACTAACAACGGAGCAATTTTATCAAGGTTTGTTTTCTAAACTCAGTCTAAAATAGTTTTTCTTTATGTAGGTGATGTCGTATTAGTGCATTTCCCTTCATTCATGGTTCTTTTTATTCTAAGTAAGACAGTAGGTTAGTCCAAGAAAATCATTGTTGAGCGAATTTTTCTATTTTATTTTTTCTGCAGAAACGTCAAAGATCGAGAGCAACAGGAAGGCGAATGTGTGGAAGTAGAAGATTTGACTGTAAAGCAGTAAGGTAAAAACCCTCCATCAGATCAGAGCATTCGTTTGAAATCCCTGCAGCCTGTTCAGATGCTGCAAGGTGCAGTGTTTCAAAGCACGTTTGTTTGCATTTATGTGTATATGTGCATGTGGTTGCCTATACGCAGTAATACAACTGAGAATCATGTTGCAAGCTTTTCGCCCAGAGTGTTTCTGAGCTCATTTTCAAATGGTAATTTGCCTTATCCGAAGCAAACTCACTGACTGTAAGTAAGTGATTATTTGCATGACTGACAATCATTCGGCTCGCCTACGGTCTTTTTCCAAACTGCTCCAGTTTGTCCAGTCTTTTGAAAGAAATAAAAAACTCAGGGTGGGCCAGTTCTCTTTGAAACATCCTTTCATTTACCTTATCATTAGACACAAATATGGCATGGTTTAATAGCTGTAAAAAAAGAAGAAATAAAACTGCAGTTTTGATGAAGGCTTTGCAGTCGATAAAAAAGCGCTCTTTGTGATGGCTGGATAAAGATACAGTTGATGATTTTCAGCTGCTGCTTAGTTGCCTTTTGCCAAACGATCGGGTTAAACTTTTCGGGTTTTGGTCCGAGCACCTCAGGTTTTGGGGTTTTCATCAAAGCGCCAAGTTTCTGTGGTCCTGTTTAATTGGTAATTATCCAATTTGAGGCATCTCGACTGTTGGTAAAGTGCAGCAATGACACGGACACACAGACAGCAGAACAATGTAGTGATTTAGTATCCGCACTCCCCCTCAATCATACTCAAATGTCAACCACAGACTCATCAATGCCCCTAACCCTGAGCACACCCCTGAGACGCACACTCGGCTGCATTACTACACACCAGCACTGTGTCGGGGGCTGCAGAAAACAAGGCAAGACAGTGTAAGCTGGAAATGGATTTTCCAGAACTCCTGTACTCTTTCTGTCAATATTGAGCAAAAACTACTCGTTTAATTCCATCCTGTTTCAAGCAGTCATTTCCAATGCATTGGTCTCCATGGAGTTTGCTTCTTAGAGCAGATCATTTTTTATAACTACGCATGTTAAACACGATTTTATACTTGCTTCTGCATTTTATTCTTCACCTGAACTCATTAGTTTTTTCCATGAGCACTGACTGGTGCAGTAAATCTTGATGTTGAATGTGTCGTGCTGTTGGGAAGACTTTAGTGTAATTTTACCATCTAAGGCAACTCCACTGCCCACAGGACTGGTCAAAAGAGATTGCCAGACAAGTACTTCTGGGTTTAAATAAATCCCAGGGACATATTAATACATGGCAGGTCAAAAATCAGAATAAAAAGTATGAGTCTTGCAGATATGTTCCACTTGGTTGAGTTTTTCCTTTAGTAAAATCTAGTTCTTTGTTCACAAGTTGTCTATTATGCAGTTCTATCTTTTTACATCTGTTCAGCTATCCTTTTCACTATGATCCACAAAATTGTGGTTTTCATGGCACATGTGAAGAAAATCTTGGACAACACCATCATCCTGGCCACACATTTATGAATAGGCTACGGAGGCTGGATTCCTATAAGGCTGTCTCGAGGAAGTCATAGGAAATGGTCCAAAAATCGTACGTAGGTTGTTCGCAGCCATTTGTCCAGGTCACTGTCACCAAGCCTTTAATCCCATTTTATCTTAATGTTGCTGTTACATGCTATGATATGTTACATTAACGTTGTTTACAATATCTTTGCTTATTTTAACTTAAGTTTGGTTTAGCTTGTCTACATTTAGTATGCTAAACCTACTTTAGCATACTGTTGTTTAGGTTAGTGTATACTGGCCTAGTTTAGCTTATCTTAGTTTACTGTGATGGCTGAGCTGATCTTGGCTAGGCTTTCCTTAATTTGGTCTAGCTTATTTTAGTTCACCATATTTTAGATAACTGTACCATAGCCTAGCTTAATGTGACTTTTAGCTAATCCTACATTAGCTTGTCTAAATTTAGCATGCTAAGCCTACTTTAGCATACTGTAGCTCAAGCTAGTTTATATTAGCCTAGTTTTTCTTATCTTTGTATCTTAGCTTAGTTTAACGTGATAGGTTAGCTTATCTTGGCTTGGTTTTACTTGTCTTGGCCTACTGTACTGATTACTGTAGCCTTTAGTTAATCATATATTAGCTTGTCTTAATTTAGCATGCTAGACCTACCTTAGCATACTGAAGCTCAGGTTAGTTTATATTAGCCTAGTTTAGCTGATCTTATTATCTTGGCTTAGTTTTGCCTACCTTGGTCTAGCTTAGGTTAGTTTAGCTAACTTTAGATAACTTTACCATAGTTTAGCTTACTGTAATTTTTAGTCAATCCTACATTAACTTATCTCAAACAAATGTAACTTGGTTTAGCTGAGATGAAAGCATCTCAGGTTAAACCACACACCAGTGATTAAAACGAATTCACTAAAATGGCTAAAACAAATTCGACAACCTTGTGATCGCGTATCCATTTTCCTTTGTGCTTGTGATCGCTCATAAATAAGTTTGAATAGTTCTTGAAAGCAGAGCGGGTCGTATACTAAAAAATTTGCTTGATTGTTCAAAGGCAATTAACTTTGAATTGCAAATTTCATATCAATACTTACAACAAGCTACTTTTCTAATATACTAAACATCTGTGCTTCTTCTTCAAGAAACTTAAGAGATGAATGAAACCACATGGATTATTTCAGAAAGAAAGCCACCAGTCCTGGTTCAATACTTGTCAATAACAATCCGGTGAAGGTTTTGCTTTGCACTGACAAAACTGGGGGGGGGGGGGGACAAAAGTCATAGAAGTCCTTCATTTGCCATGATCATCCATCAATCAGTATTTAGGACATTGACAAGTGGTAATTTAATAAGCAGTGACCTGGGCAGGCAGGAAGCTGCTCTGACAGACAATACAAACTCATTTATCACAGCGGAGCGACGGCTCTGCGCTGCCGCGGATCCTCTCTGATTCTGCGATTGTCGCTGTAGGAGTCAACCTCCAGAAAACACTGAGGGGCTGGGGGAGATTACCTTTAAGGACAGCTGGATAAATGGTTGCTGTGAGAACAGCTTCGGCTTGAAACCAACAGGGATTTTAAACCTGACTTTCACCTTTAACGTCTCCTAAAAGTAGCTAAACCCTGTTTTGTTTTTTTCTTTTTAATAAAGTACAACTCAGCTTGACTAATGAAATGATCCAATAGGTCGTTACAGTTCAGGATTCTATGATTTTTATATCCAAGATTAAATAATACTGACTTTTTCTGCATAATTTACACATAAATATTGTCTTACATGATTGGCATAAAGTTAGATAGATTTTACACTGTAAAAACAAGGTGAAATACCCGCCTTTTTATTGGGAGTTTACCTCTAGTTAATGTCAAAATAAAAATTTGAATATTTTCTTTTGTGAACAATCTCAAAGAATTAAAATGTTCCAAAATATATTACTCATCTCTCAGCAATCAAAACTACACAATTAGGTTTCTTTGCCCATTTTGAGGTTTAGTTTGAAAAGCTAAAAAAGGGACAAATTCAGCTACACAGTTGCAGGGAGAGGTTTTGCCTTGTGATTTAATAAAATGTTCCGAACTCTGCCTCCGTCAGGCACGCCCCCAACGCATCTAGTTTGACGTATGTATGTTGAGCAAAAAGAGCGCGTGGGCGGGGCTTCCTCTGTCGCTAGCTAACGAAATGGGAAATAATTACGTTGAGAAAAGATTTGATAACTTACCCGACATCCCGATCTCTTCAGCGATCTTCATCCAAGAAAGTTCCTTTACATTCCTGTCTTGATACAAAAACGAGGACGGATCATACAATTCTCTGCGATGGCAGACGGCGACGATGAGCTTGTCTTCCATTGTTGAAAATGTTTTTTTCCTGCTCCCGCTTCATTCAAGATACGTGTGGTGACGTCGCGACAGTGAGACGCTCTGATTGGTTGGCGCACTGCGTCAAGTGCGTCAAGTCCGTCAGAAGTTCAGCTAGCTGAATTTCTGCGTTGCTTGCATTTGCTACGTTGCCGCTTGAAACGCAGGTAACGCTTGAAAAGTTGACGGAGCCAACGCACCGCAGAGACTCTGACGGACTCAACCGTAGACTTTACATGTAAGCTTGCCGCGACTGATGCTGACGTTTGGGGCGGTGTGAACGCACCATAAGAGGGGCAGTCGCCTCTGTAAGCTAACTAGCTCGTTAGCTGCTAACATTAGCATAAACAGTAGGGTGACCGGATGCCCTCTTTTCTAGGCAATGTCTGCTTTTCACCTGCTGTCTGGGGCATCTGGGGAGATTTAATAGGTTGATGAAAATGTCTTGTAGACAGTGGGCTGCAGCTGCTGCTTACAAGACGTCAGAGCGCAGGTGTAACTTTACAGACGAACCGCTAACGAAATGTCCTTCATACCCGGTCGCGACAAATCTGTCGGAGTGCACCGTGCTTCAATATTTGAATCTTCCTCCATTTGCTCACCGTCTTTCTCTTCCAGTATTGCAAACTCCTCAGCATGGAAATTAGCTTTTGGCCGTCCCAAAAGTCATTAAAAGTCACGAAATGACGTCATCGCCTCATTTGTGCATGTAATTGTACTGGACGAGGTATGAGAGGGGAATAACTTCTTTTTAAATTATATTTTTTGCAGAATAATTTTTTTAACCATTAATGGCTGCATGGTTGGGGTGGAAATGTTAAAAGGAGTTGCAATTTTGAGATATTTTTGAGTTCTGTGTTTTTATATCAATTGTAGCAATAAAAATCAGGCTGTAAGCCCGTGTAAAATCTCCAATAAATGGCTTCAATCAGCCTTTTAATTCAGGGTCCAATCCCAGTTTTTTCTGTTTTTGAGAGCCGATTTTAGACCGAGACATGATAGCTGTTTAGCGTCTGTCATACGGGACACACGGGAGAGGAGCCCACAGCAGCACCGCTTCTCATTCAGAAGAGTGACAAGAATACTTTCTTTACTTCAGAGTCTCCTAAAGTCTTGAAAAACAACAAAAAAGTCGCTAGATTTGTCGTTAGTTGGTTTTTTTATTTAAACAAAAGGTAACCAGAGGAGTCTAAAAACTCGCTATATATATCAAAAAGTAGCCAAGTTGGCAACACTTCTAGATGAGGTGGAGTCACATGATTCCATGTAGTACTGCATCTTAAAGTGACACATCTTTTCTTTCTTGTTTTTACACCGAATATACTGACATGGGCAAAATGACGTCGGTTACAGTCATAATTTTCGGTAAATTTTCAGTTTATCGCCCAGGCCTATGTCACATCGACGTAAAAACTTTGAAAAGGCTGAGCAAAGTGAGAGTTGATCTATTAAATGAAGACTGGAGTATACACTGTAAGTGTCTTTGTGAGACTGCTGCTATTCATTTTTATTATTGACAAGAAAACAATACTTCTATTAAAATTTTAAGATAGGCTTTTTAGATTTTAGATGACATGTAGGCAGGAAGGATCTCCTGTAGCAGTCTGTATTACAGCAGGTTTAAAGAAACTTCTGACCGAGACAGTCAGTACGTTTACAAGCACATCTAAATCGACCTTTTGGCAAAAGTTGAGCTAATAGCTTAGCCAGAATGGGAACCTTTATCCCAGTTTACATGTCACTCAGAAAATCTAATTATTGAATGATGTGCGTTCGACTCTGCAACGCTAGGTGGCGACATGCACCCTTTAACGTTGGCATTACATGCAGAGAAATTTGGTTCTCTAGCCGCATTATCTTGGTGAGTTAGCTCAACTAAGAGAAAGCCAGTTCTGTTCGACTCCAGCCGGACTAAGTTGTACACATGCATTTCAAAAGCTTGTATTCAGTCGGACTAAGGCAATAATTAGGTTTTCTCTTACTGCATGTAAACACACTCACTGTTGTTTTGATAGCCGTATTATTAACAGTAGTGATGGCGTTTTCGTTACCCGTGGCACACATACAGTAAGTCGTGTTTGCTGTAGCATTACAAACACTAATGTTTTATAATTGGTTCCTTAAATGTTGTATAATGAGCTATCATCCTTATTGCCATTATTTTTAAATGGCACATAACAATTAGAGATAATACATCAAGCTAGAAGCTAAAGGTTATATTAGAGCAGCTCCATGCTGCAATAAGCTATAAATTACTTGTGATCCGAGCAAAAAAAATGGTTACTAGTCAGTTATAAAATTGTAAAAAATTATAAAAACAGTCCTACTATCAAGCATGGGGGAGGCAACATCATGCTGTGGGGTTGTTTCGCTGTTGTTTTCACTGTTACACCGGTACATTAGCTTTGGGGAAACCAATTAAGAAGCTTAAAGTTTGTCTCCAAACAGGAAGAGTGGACGTTACTGTCGAACGCAGTGTTGGCAGCATCATGCTGTTGGCTTGTTTTGTTAACAGTGCTGGTGTTGCACTATGAGGTCAGAGTTTTAGTTTTTTTGCAAGGTGATTTCAGAAACCTAATATTGGCCTCCAAACAGGAAAAAAAGGTAAGACTGTCAAACGTGGGTACACTGTATCTACTGACAAGCAAGGTACTGGCAGTATCATGCTGTGGGGCTTTTCAAACCAGCTAGCTTCTGATTAGAGGTGAAATAACCAAATTTGGAGGTCAATGTTCTTCTCAACCACTTGGTGCCATGCTCCAGTAACAATGAATATAAAGCAGACCCACAGCATGATGCTACCACCAACATGCTTGACACTAGCACAGTTTTTTTTCAAATTTTTATTAAATTCAGTTTATTTATATAATGTGCAACAGATGTCATCTCAAGGCACTTAACAAAACCTGAAAATGAGACCTGTCATCTGCAGAAATACTCAGATGACTCTGCAATTGTCGGGTGTATCAGAGATGGACAAGAAGCTGAATACAGAGAGCTGGTGGACCGCTTTGTGACATGGTGTGGAAACAATCGTCTGACCTTGAATGTGAACAAAACAAAGGAGATGATTGTAGATTTCAGAAGAAACGGGGATAAGTCAAACACTGTTTCCATCATGGGAGAAGAAGTGGAGGTGGTTGAGGAGTATAAATACCTCAGAGTTCACCTTGACAACAGACTGGACTGGCGGCTGAACAGTGAAGCCGTCTACAAGAAGGGACAGAGCAGACTGGACTTCTTGAGGAAGCTTAGGTCCTTCAAGGTTTGCAGCAAGATGCTGCAGATCTTCTACAAATCTGTTGTGGAGAGTCTAATCTCTTCAGCCGTCATCTGTTGGGGTAGCAGCATCAGAGCCAGGGATTTAAAAAGGCTCAACAACCTGATAAAGAAGGTTCTGGTTCTGTTCTGGGGACGACTGTGGAACATCTGGAGATGATGATGCAAAGAAGGATTCTTCATAAAATCAAAAAAATTATGGACAACCCTGAGCATCCTCTTCATGAGACAGTCATACAACAACAGAGCGTCTTCAGTCGGAGGCTTCTTCAGTTTCGCTGCAACACAGACCGCTACAGGAAATCCTTCCTTCCCACAGCTATCATCATCTACAACAACTCCTTAAAGGATTAATTATATGAGCTACAACAACACTTAATTTCCCTCTGGGATCAATAAAGTATTTTTGAATTGACTTGAAGAAAAGTCATTTCAATACAGTCATACAAACATTCCAATCAGTTTAAAGTTTTAGTTTTTTTTTTCTATTTAAGGAATCCTAACACATCGCGTTGAGTCATTGATTTGAATTTGGCTTCTTCTGACCCTGTTGAATATTTGTGGACCAATTCTGCGAAGTAGTGGTCAAACATCCAGCCAGTGTCTTAATCAAGAGAAAAACAAAGTACACCCTCTTATTATTACAAGCTTTGTTTTAACCAGTTTATCGTAAAAAAAAAAAAAAGTATAATAAATCGTTCACTATGTTCTTGTATCTAAAAACCACTAAATTCCATAATTGTTAGTATCTCACGACAGGCTAAAATAGTGGATTGTTGTTTAAAAGCGTCCTGAGTCTGGGTTCAGATATACCTTTACATTGACCTGCAACCTTCTCACTGATCTGCAGTGAGTGGAGGTTATGTTGACGTTTTCATCTTTCCTTGCAAGTGTATCCAGGAAGCCCGCCTCACCCTGTTTTGGCTGCGTTTCATCAGGCTGAGCTGTGTTTGCCCACATACAGTAACATCATATACCTCGCTGAGCCTCTCGTCGTGTTGCTGCCAAATTGCAATCAGTGGGCAGGCGTCCACACGAGCCGCCATTAGGCCACGGTGCAGCGAGCCGGTCGGCCTGCCGATGACTCACCCGCAGCATTTGACTCCTGAGGAGGCAGTGGAAGCTGTAATGTGGATTTTAATGTGCACTAATGATCTTTTTGTTTGTCTTGGTTGCTCCGTGTTTCTGACCGATCGCATTAGAACGATGGTGTCTCCTTCCAGTAGCATCACCTGTGAACGTGAGCACGCTAATGAGGACGGTGATGCTGCTCATGATGCGGTGAACGGACTGCATAGTGATGGCCTCGCAAACCTGGCAACCCAATTCAACTTCACCAGCGCTGATAGCTATACCGTCCTATGGAACAATGGAGATTAAAGGGATTATGGTTCTGATTCTAACGTTTATTACGTTGTTATAAAACTGTTATTAAAAACGCAGAAATACAAAATATACCTGGTTGTATACCAGGTATATTTTATGACGGGTTTCTTTTTCTTGCAGTCTTGTGGAAAAAGGTGCAGGAATTCTAGCCAAATACTATCAAGTGAGAGTAAGTCTGCATCAAAGGGACGCAACCTCAAGTCAATGAATCGATGCAACCTGCTGGGAATCCTTAAATGAGAAACTAACTAAAACTTTAAACTAGTGGGAATGTTTGTATGATTGTATTGAAATTACTTTTCTTGTTAAGTGCCTTGAGATGACATCTGTTGTGAATCGGCGCTATATAAATAAATTGAATTGAATTACAGATGAACTACATAGATGAATATTTACACTAGACCCCCGCCTATTCGTGTTTTTTTTTTTTTACCCCCAAAGGCAGAAATAAGGAAGACTTTAAATGTTAGCTCCTGCTAAGATAAAGATAAATAATGGGGGGTTATCTGGGATGCTTTGTGCTTTATAGGTCAGGCTACAAGTTAAGAAAACTAAATCTGTGTGGCCATGATGTCATAAGAGAGAGAAAATGCACAATGCTACTTGACACGATATTGGCCGGCTGTTAGCAAAGCAGCCAATCCAGGAGTGCCATTACTTTCCTTGGTGCTGATTGGTTGAACCCTCAAGGCTTAGTTAAGGAACTCCACTGGATGTTGGTTTCTGCGATAGCACTAAGACGGTTTCCACTGTGTGTATTGAGGTATATTTGGTGTTTGACCTATCAAAATAGGCAGTTATAAGCATTTTAGAGGAGGTCTAAAATGTTCTCAGATTTTGGCTATTTGTGCACGGCCGTGGTCCCTAACCCCAGGAGGTCCACTGTCAAATAAGCTTTTTAAAATATATTTTTTAATAAGTACAATTTTTAAATATAAAAATTATACATGTATCTTATTAAAATTCAGTAATTAAAAAAAATAGCTGCAGATATTTTAGTCAATAAAATAAGTCAAACCATTTAAATACGATAACAGTAGATTAAACAAAAAATTGACACAAATATTCCAATAAAAAAGAATAAACGGAGTGAATAAAATGTAAACAAACCACATGTAGTTTTAAAATAAATACAAAACCAGTCAAATTCAAGTTTGAAAATAGATTCACGTTAATAAATACAAGCTTCACATAGTACAGTTCATTTCTAAATATATAATCAAATAAATTGGTTAATTTCTCAAATAATAATCTATTGTAAAATAAATTAAGGAGACAAAATTAATAACTTGAGATCAAATACAGTTGAAACGATAAACAAGTAAGCTTTTAAAAAAAAGAATCAATACTTTAAAACTTGTAAAAAAAAGTTTCTAATTTAGTTTTTTTTTTCTGGCACATCAGCAAACATTCCAGAAATATGAAACTGCACGGATATTAATAAAACCTCATAAATCTGAACCTCTAATAAATAATCCCGGCGTTGGAGTTGTCGTCGCTCTTCTCAGAACAACCGACTGCAGTGACGTTTTATGAGCGGCATTTTCCTGATGAACAATGAAGCCTGAGGCCTCCCAGCCCTCGTGCCTCGCAGCTCAGGCCACTTTACCGCTGCCCTCCAGTCCACTGGAAATCAATGAGAGCCTGATTAGTGTGGGCCAAAGAGGGACTCACCATTATTACCAATAAAGGGAATTAGATAAATGATTTGCTTTTTTGTTAGGGGACTTCAAAACCTGCAGCTTGATCAAATTTAGGATGGAGTCATCAGTGAAATTGCTGTTGATTTATAAATAAGCTAATTGGTCCTTCCCTCCGCTGCCGCCTCGGTCCGCTCGCTCCTTCTGTCCTTCTGCTTTTTATTGCTTAGTCAAACCAGCTCCTTCCATTTTTAAATTGCATATTGAGTGGGGATCTCAGCGGACCAGCCAGCCCACCATTAGCATCTTCTTCATGTAGTTTCTGCTCTCCTTGGGGGAAATCTTCAGGGAAATGTACCTGTCTACTGTCTTTAGTGGTTGGTGAGCACTTTTCTGACTTTCAAGGAAGCTAGCAACTTAAATTAATCTGTATTTTATGAAAGAATTAGGCATTATAATACCTAATCAGGTGGCTTTGTTGGTGTGGAAAATCAACATCATATGTGTCTAATTTAAAACAAAAAGTGTTGTCAGATTATGTTAGATTTTAAAAAGTGGGAGAATACCTTTCAACACCTGTCACTCAACACGAGCAGCCATTCTGCTGTTTGTTATTCGTACCGTGGCGTTTTTCTCACCACGGCGCGTTCCCGCGCAGGTGATAATTTCATCCCCTTCACTCTGCTTTTCGACGTCTGTGTGAACTGAAAACGGCGTTTAAGATTCGGGTCCTTTTGTTCTCAAAAACTTTTAATGTCTCTTTAGAAACGCCTTAGCTGGTAAAAAAAAAAAAAAGTGAGGAGAACCTGCTTTCTATTAGTTGGCTACCAATTCAATATACTGAATATGAGTGCAACGGTGAGGCTAAACATGAAGCCTTATTGGGGCACAACGTATGAACACGGGAAAAATTTATATTGCTTAAAAATACAAGAGCCACACTCAAATTTGATTGTCTGATCTCTTGAACCAGAAAAACTCTGTCTATAAACTGGAAAAGGAAAAGAATTGTGACTGACCTACCAGAATTACTCCAAGAGGTCATCAACGATTCATCCAGGAGAACCCAAAACAATCAAACTAATTTGTTTGCCCAGAAAGTCTGGTTCGTTTGGGGAGGTGTGAACCGTCTATAATCCTCTGTCTCGGCTCGGTTGAAGTGAACTCTGGTGCGGTTTGATTGCATATGTAAATACCAAGACGCTCCGAAAGCAGGAAGTGGACTACAGCGCTAGGCATTCTGGGTAAATAGAACCAAAACAACCTTGCTCCTCCGTGGTCCTCTGCTCATGCTGAGCCCGTTGTTGCAACGTATTTGTCTGGAACATTTTCCAAAGACAACAGAGCGATCCTAAAGTTAGTTTCGCAGAGCAAGAAGCCCCTGTGTTCAGTGTTTCTTGGTGCAGCGCCCCTACAGGCGAGAAGGCAAACATAGGCTAAACCATTGCTAATTTTACCGCACGTTCACGGTATGTGCGTGTTTCCGTTTCACCTTTTCCAGGCCGTTTCAGGAACCAACCGAGTACCAGTCATGGGGTTTGTACTGTGAAATGGCCCGGTAGAGTCGCTGGGCGGGACTTGTGGTTAACTCATGCTGATTGGTTGTAACTCGTCTCCAAAAAAACTAAAAAAAATGGCTTTGTAAAATTTGAAGAGTTGCTGGCGAAGCAGTTTATTACCACCGAAACAATCGAGATAGGTGGACGTCTCGGCAAATTCCTCAAAGGGGCCGATTTTGTACAGAGACACGACGGCTGAGAGGACCGAGGCAGCTGATTTACCCTGTCAGCTTTTCCCCTCCCATAATTGTGGAAACGGGCTTTATGTTGCTCAGAAGGTTCGATGCGTTTGACAAAGAGCAGTGTGAAAGCGAACCGCACCAATCCCCAATCAAACAAAGTCTACCGGACTGTCAGGTGTGAAAACGACCTAAAAACCAGCAGTGAAGGTCAGAGTTCATGATTGAACAATAAGAAAGAGAGACAATAATGGGAGAGAGACCTGGTGTACAACTAGCACAGCATTTCAATCAAACATGGTGGGGCTGCTGTTACTTCTGGACCTGGACAGCTTGCCATAGTTGATGGGGGACTATAAATCCAACTCTCTACCTTCAGATCCTGAAGCCAGCAGTTCTCAACCTCACTTTGGTTAATCCGCCTCTGAATGTCTCAAAAACAACAAAATGGGACTTTAAATAGGAGAGCCTCAACAGTTCTAGTCATGAATGCCCATATTGAGTTGAGATAGACATTTTAGACTACATCTTGGGTGGAACATTCCCTGGCAAAACAGGTCTGGTGACACTTACCCTGATATTCATCAGCTTCAGTTTAACAGGAAAACCCCGCGAATTTCAGCCATTAAAAGTTAAAGCTATTTGAACTGAACCCCACTAATTAAACCAACAGCAGCAGCAGCAACATGTTTAATTCACATGAGGTAACTGCTGAGAGGGTGCTTTCCAGTTCAACTGCAGCAAACCGGTCTGACTGGACAGATTTCAGTCGTTCCTCAGCGAGCCGAGCCAATCAGGACCTCATCCAGCCCCTGATGCACAACTTGGATTTTGTTCCTCGACTGCCTGGAAAGAAGGCAAGCGTTCAATTGACCTTTTCAAACACAATCAGATTCAACAAAGCTTCTATTAGGCAGCCGTTACTGAGCGCCTGTAGAGGAGCTGAACACCTAAACGGTTTTTATAGAGAGGTTTTAAAGTCTTATATGAAAAAATGGAGGCAGGTGAAGGTTAATATGTCTTGAAGTTTTTGAATTTGTGTTAAATAAGTTTGATAGATATGTGGATGTAATTTATTAGTAATGCGTGTAATTTTATGGCATCTCTGAAGACTCCAAGACTTCCTGCTTCGCTGCAATCGGCTGCTCGCTACTTTGCTCTCCCTTCTGCTTGCATTTTTCTGCATTTTTCTGCTTATTTTTATTTTTCCCCCTTATGATCCAACCTGCAGGACTTTTGAATACATATACATTTATGGGAAAAACCTTATTTAGTAGTAACGGCAATATTTCATAGATCTTTTATCTTCAGCGCTCTGTGTGCGTGGCCTAAACACAGCTGAAGCCTGATCTACAGCATCTAAGTACTTAGCATTCAGCTAAAGCTAGATATAGCTCGTAAGGGTGCTAACGCTAAGCTACAGCAACAAGATGCCTTCCCTCTCCACAATGGACTACCAGGACCTTCTACAAAAGATAACAGCACTGGAGAGGAAAGTTCAACGGATAGAAGTTAATGTGGAGGTAAATGGATTGTGTGGAAATGAAAAAAACTTATCACTCTTTCAAAACAGTGGAAATGAGCAAGCTAACACACGGCTAAGAGGCAGAGATAACACGACCAAGAAAGAGGGAGCCTCTGCTCATTACATTAAATCACAGAGTGATAATCCTCCCTGGAACTGTCTTGGTGCTAAGCCAAAAACTAAATCATGTCTCTGGGAAACGGGAGGACGTAGTGCAGGCTGGACACAGCGAGTGGAAATCTGTGATGAGACCGACTGGCCTGCACTCCCTAAAAGAGAGAGGGCTTCTTCTACTCCCGTACATGAGAGGACACGGGACAGAACAGCTGCAAATGGGAAAGTTAGCCACAAACTTTCAAAACAACGGAATGTGAAGCTGCAGAACAGATTTGCTCCACTGTTGGAGAACCCTGGATCTTTATCTGATGACCATCCACCCACCCCAAGGCAGCGAGATGAGGACTGATAACCTGTCAGAGAGTGAGAGGCCACAGAGAAAGCAAAAGAGTGGGCCTGAAACTCTGATTGTAGGTGATTCCTCTGTAAAGGACGTTCAGTGGATGTGAGGAAAGAACACCAAAGTCCTCTGCTTTCCAAATGATATGGTCAGTGACATGCAGAAGAGGATTCTGAAAACTGTGACTAAATATCCAACAGTGAAAAACATCGTTCTCCACACAGGGTCGAATGATGTGTCCAAGCAACAATCGGAGGTTCTGAAACGGGACTTCACTGGATTATTGAACACCGTGAGCTCGTTGGATGCAGCAGTATTCATCAGTGGACCTTTACCACCCATCAGAGGAGGAGAAGAAAGATTTAGCCGTCTTTTGGCATTAAATAAGTGGATTTTATCTGCATCTGCTGACAACAAACTGCAATTTATTAACAACTTTCAGATTTTTTGGGAGCGCAGACATCTTTTTAAGGCAAATGTATTTAGTTTGAACAGGTCAGGTGTAAGACTGTTTAGCTCCAATATTTTCTACTTACTGCGTCATCCCTCTGTGCTTGGAGCCAAAATGGAGATACACAAAGACTTGTCTCAAAAGGAAGACCAAACAAAGCTGAGTGCAGAGGGTGAAGAACTTCTTCTCCCCTCACTCATGGGAAGCTTCGAACAGAAGCAGGAAGAAGGATCTTTTTTTGCCCCAAAAGCCCTCAACACCCCTAAAGAACAGGACAGCGGACCTCCATTGCCCCCTCAAACCCCTGAGAGCCCACCGTCTTCCCTACCACCCCCCTCCCCCCACTCCCCCCATCTGAAATTCACTGAGCAGATGATGGATTGGGTCAACATTGGGCTCAGATCTACCCCCCAGACCAATCTGTTTTCTTTACCCATAAACCCCACACCAGGACGATCAAAGGTAGGCCAACAAGCCCGGCCTCCTCCTACCCCACCACGTAAGCCTGTACAATCTCCACAGTCTGATGTATGATGTGTTAAGGGTGCAGGCTGCGTGGATATCAGCAGTCAGAACTTTTCCCAGGACAAGCTGGGACCCTGTTCATTAGAAGGTTCGATCATTTCTGTACTTATAAGTAACAGAAGGAATGTAGTTATGTCAAAACACAGAGCACTGCATTCTAAAAGGTTTTTAGGTAATGTAAACATACGCTGTACACAGCCCGCCCCAAAACACAGGGGGCACAACAATACTCTTTTTAACCTGTTAAGATGGCCTTATTAAATGTCAGGTCTATAGTAGGGAAGACATTTTTAATCACTGATCATATCACTGAGCATGGCCTTGATTTTATGTTTTTAACTGAGACTTGGTTAGATCAGAATAGCAGTGTTTCTCTTATCGAATCAACCCCTCCCAACTTTAGTTTTGTCAACCAGGCCAGACAGAACAGGAGAGGTGGAGGAGTTGCTGTTTTATTTAATGAATCATTCCAGTGTAAGCAGTTATCTCTTGGAAGTTTTCCTTCTTTTGAATATGTTGCTGTACAGCTGAAGGCCTCATCTAGTGTCCTCATCATGTTTAACATTTATGGGCCTCCAAATTACTGTGGTCACTTTAATGATAATTTTAGTGAACTGCTGTCTATAATCTGTGTTGATTTTGACTGTATAATTATTGTTGGTGATTTTAACATCCATGTTGACAATCCCTAGAACAAAGGGTCTAAAGACCTGAGTAACACTCTGGACAACTTTGGGCTGACTCAGCATATAACAGAGCCCACACATAATACGGGTCATGTTTTGGACTTACTGATCTCGAAGAATCTGGGCATTTCCAAGATTAATGTGCGTGATGTGGGCTTGTCTGACCATTGTTGTGTTTTCTTTGAGAGTATAATTTCGGTTCACATAAATGTTTTAACGGAGGTTATCACAAAACGATGTATATCTGAAAACACTAGTGAGATCTTTAACCAGGTCTTCTCTCTAACACCTGCCCTGTCAGGGGGTTCAGTCAATGAACTTGTCAACAGCTTTAATGCTAAAATATTAAATGTTATGGATACTATTGCTCCCACTAAGGTGAAGGTTATCTCTGGAAGGAAAAAGTCTCCATGGAGAAATTCCACACTGGTGAGAAATGAAAAAAGGGAGTGTCGGAAAGCCGAGCGCAGATGGAGAAAAACAAAACTTCAGGTTCATTATGACATCTATAAAGAGAAACTTCAGTCTTATAACTTACAACTGAGGATTGCAAGGAAGACATCTTTTTCTGACATCATCACCAGAAATAGTCATGGTGCTCGCACATTATTTGCTGTAGTCGACAGGCTAACAAACTCTCCTGTGTCAGTAGCACCTGAACTCTATTCCACCAAGGCCTGCAATGACTTTGCCAAATTCTTCACAGACAAAATCCAAAATATTAGACAAGCGGTTGGTTCATCAACGGCAGGTTCAGGTTATGTACAGTGTCCACGGAAAATCCGTTTAAACACCATGAAACAGTTTTATCTCATAAACAGCAAAGATCTGGAGGACATCTTACGTCAACTGAACTCCTCCTCTTGCTGCGTAGACATCCTGCCCACAGGCTTTTTCAAAAAGGTCTCAAAGATCTTGGAGTCAGATCTGTTACAGATTGTGAACTCATCTTTAATGTCAGGTGTTTTCCCAGAGCCCCTGAAAACAGCTGTAATTAAACCCCTGCTGAAAAGAGACAATCTGGACAAGACACAAATGAACAACTACAGGCCCATCTCCAATCTTCCATTTTTAAGTAAGATAATTGAAAAGGCGGTTTTTCATCAGCTAAATGACTTCTTAAGACAAAGCAACTGCTATGACGTCTTTCAGTCAGGTTTTAGACAGCACCATAGCACTGAGACTGCTCTGACCAAAGTCATCAATGACATCGGTTTGAATACTGACAGTGGAAAAAAGTCAGTGTTAGTTTTACTGGTTCTCAGTGCTGCATTTGATACAGTTGACCACATTATTTTACTCAAACGACTGGAGAACTGGGTGGGTCTCTCTGGCACTGTACTAAACTGGTTCAAAACGTACTTAGAGAACAGGAAGTACTTTGTGTCAATAAGTAACTTTACATCTGAGCAGACGGGAATTACATATGGGGTTCCCCAGGGTTCCATCCTGGGACCTCTTCTGTTTAACATCTATATGCTCTCACTGGCACAGGTAATAAATAACAACAATATAAGTTACCATAGCTACGCAGATGACACACAGATATATATTAGAATGTCACCAGGAGACCAAGGGCCTGTACAGGCTCTTGGCAAATGCATTGAGGAAATTAATGACTGCAGTTTTCTGCAGTTGAACAAAATCAAAACGGAGGTAATTGTCTTTGGAGCTAAAGAGAAAAGATTGAAGGTCACCACAGGGCTTCAGTCCATACACCTAAAAACCACCAACCACGTCAGAAATCTGGGTATAGTGATGGACTCAGACCTAAACTTTGAAAAACACATTAAGGCAATCACAAAAGCAGCCTAATATCACCTTAAGAATATCTCAAGGATAAAAGATCTGATGTCTCAGCAGGACCTGGAAAAACTAGTCCATGCATTCATCTTTAGTCGGCTTGATTATTGTAACAGCGTCTTTACAGGTCTACCTAAAAAATCAATTAGGAAACTGCAACTCATCCAGAACTCTGCTGCTCGAGTTCTCACTAAAACCAAAAAAGTGGACCACATCAGTCCGGCTCTGAGGTCTTTACACTGGCTGCCTGTCTGTTAGAGGATAGACTTCAAAGTTCTGCTGCTGGTCTATAAAGCTCAGAATGGTTTAGGACCAAAATACATCGGTGATCTCCTGACCCAGTATGAACCTACTCGACCCCTCAGGTCATCTGGATCCGCTCTTTTATCAGTTCCCAGAGTCAGAACCAGACATGGAGAAGCTGCGTTCAGCTTCTATGCTCCACATGTCTGGAACAAACTCCCAGAAAGCCTCAGATCAGCTGAAACACTCAGTTTATTTAAATCCAGGTTAAAGACCCACCTGTTCTCAGCTGCTTTTGATTAGATTTTTATTCTAAGTTTTAAATCTACACGGCTTCTTTTAAGATTCTTTTAAGATTTGTATTTTTTTTTCTCATTTTAAATCATGGTTTTTATTCCTGTACTTCTGCTTTTTCGGCACCCTGCTGTAATGCTTTTGATGTTTTATGTAAAGCACTTTGAATTGTCTTGTAACATGAATTGTGCTATACAAATAAACTTGCCTTGCCTTTTAAGTTGTGTTCTAGCTTGTAGCTAATTAAAGTGGAGATAGAAAAATCGGATAAATTACCTTATAATGGGAATATTTGATCATTTTAAAACAACAAACCTTTAATGTTTGTAAAATATAACCTCACTCATTTGCTGTACTTTTAGAAGAATTTTTTTTTTTATACAGAAATTTGACCTGCACACAATCACAAGACTGCTGACTTGACTTTTTTTTTTTTTCAGCAGAGTGTAGAGATTACGGTCATTCCTAAAGAAATTGACTGTTCAGATATTAGTGGAAGGAAAAACTGATAGAAAAAGGTCCACAAATGGCGATACCTGGAATCTTGTGTTGTAAGGCCCGTTTTTCTGTCCAGAGTTAAAGTAGAATACCAGAAGATTATCATTTTTCATGTAAAAAGTCAAATATGTTCTTTTTACATAATGTAATCTACATTATTCTTTTCCCATTGTGTTAAATATTGGAAGTTTTCCTGTTTGAACTGCTGTCAAATGATTTTTTTTGACAAGAAAAACAGTAAACCTAATTATTTAAAATGCGGATGATCATGTTAAAGCTGCAATTATTCTTATTGCTCAAGCATTGTTTCACACCACTCAACTTTCTATCTCAGTGGTTGAATTGCAGCATTTTGTGAACAATCAGGGTGTAAGTGATTGTCTGCAGGCCAAGTAAGCAGTCTTGCATACTGTATGATTCTGTAGGTCACATATATTGGGTAATTATCAAATTGTTGGAAAATCGAATTTTTGCTTCACAACACTTTTGATATATGTATATACAGTTTTTCCTTCCACTCAGCTTTCCATGAATATGCTGAATTTCGAATTTGTTTTTTACTGTAAGTTAAAATTATTCAAATTGGCTTAAAAATAAGACTGTTATAAATGTTCTTGAGTTGCACTTTTACATATTCAGAGATACAAAAGATAAAAAAAATCCGATTTATTGAGCTGCACCTGTAGAATAAAGCTGTATATATTTTAAATAAAAGAGAAAAAAAGTTTAAAAAAATACAGCTGGGGTTAAAAAAAAGGGTGAATAAATAATGAAGGTATATAAATAGAGAATAGTGATGTTTTTCGGTCCTATAGGCGTATCAGATGCCGTGTTCATCAGACTCGGCAGCAGTGGGAAGTATCATTTTTCCCAGCCGGAGCTCAGCCTCTTTACAGCTTTGTGAGGCGGAATAAATGGGTACCTGCTCCCGCTCTCTGTCGGCATCGTTTTCCTCTCTAACAGCTGAGACACCTCCACCTCCGCCTCCCGGTGTTTGTGTGTGTAAGTCACCTGGAAAGCTGGTGTAGTGGCGGTATCTGTGGGGCGCAGGTTGCACTGCGAGCCCCGGGGGAGCCGGCAGCCATGCGAGAGAGGAGACGCCGGGGGGGTGGGGTGGTGGCTGCACATTCTCATGATTCAGATGGGATTACAGGTTGCTAACACTTGATGACACGAGCTGTTTCCAACATCTCACCCAGCTTGTTTGCTGAAGACTTAACTCCCAGGTTCAGCTCGCTCTGACACACAAACACACACACATCTTTACATCGGTGTAAGCTGCTGCTCGCTTGCTCTGAACCCCACACTGTTGACTTCTTCCTGAAGCTGTGTTTCAAGGCTTGCATGCACACCAACACAGAGAGTGGAGCAATAGACTGAACATTTCTTTGCATGTTTGCATGCGTGATAATCAAATAGATTTAAATATTAGTCAAAGACAACACAAGCAAACACAAAATGCCATTTTTGAATGAAGGTTTTTATTAATGAGTGTTTGACCCCTAACCCTACTAACTGGTTGGTTCTCTCTTACACTGACAAAAGAGAATGCAGCTCCAACTTAAATAAATTGCGTTAATTGGTCACATTTAATTGAATTAAGTTCATCCAACTTAATTTATTTACATTTGTTTAACTTGACAACTTAATAAACTTAATACATTTACTTGGATAAACTTCAATTAAATGTGACCAATTAACAAAATTTATTGAAGTTGGATCACCGATCAGCTGCGTTTTGTTTTTTTCCAGCAGTGGAGGAATCTTGACCCACTCGACTGTGCAGAATTATTGTAGTCCAGACACACTGAACCACATTTTTAAGGTCAGCACTTTGACCGCTCCAAAGCCTTCGTTTCGTTTTCCTTCAGCCAATCGGAGGTGGACTTCCTGGTGTGTTTCGGATCCTTGTCCTGCAGCTTGAGGTCACCAACAAGACGGCCCGACGTTCTCCAGAATTCATCCCAGCGAGTCTTACAGGTCCTGAAGCAGCAAAACGACCCCAGACCATCACACTACCACCACCATGTTTTACTGTTGCTATGATGATCTTTTACGCCATGTGTGACGGGACAAACACCAACTTTTGTCCACAGAGGATTTTCCCAGAAGTCTTTGGGATCATCAAAGATGTTTTTGCTCAGCAGTGGTTTCCATCATGAAACTCTGCCAATTTTCCTATGGTGGACTCGTGACCTCTGACCTTAACCGAGGCCTGATGTTCTTTGGATGTTCCTGGGAGGTCCACCTGTATTCCGTGTTTTCACCATTTCCCTGTGGCTCGCTGGAGTCCTGAAGCTTTAGAAATGACTTCATAACCAGTTTCCAGTCTGATGGATCTCAGTTACTTTCTTTCTCGTTTGTTCCTGAATTTCTTTGGCTCTCGGCACGATGTCTATCTTCTGAAGGTCTTTGGTCTTCTTCACTTTGTCAGCCAGGTGTTATCCAAGGGATTTATTGATTGAGAACAGGTATGGCTAGACAATCTGCATTTACACGCACCCGTTCAAAACCGGAATATTAGCAATAACCCGGTTACACACGGCCATGTAAACACTGGCAAAAACCAGAATATTACACAAAACATTGTCACACTAGACAATGTAGGTTTGGATTATTTTCTCCGCTAATCATAAAAGCTTTCATTTGAAATCGGCAATTTGTTTTTACTTGTCTTGTCTTTGACTGATATTTCAATTTGTGTGGCAAACATGTAAAAAAAAAAAAAAACAAGGATGGAGGAAAAATCTTTTCCCCACCACTGTATAAGACTGGAAGGAGTTAAGTCATTTTCAAGGCTTAAGGGGAACCACAGTGGAGAGAACCTTGTCAGGATCGACCAATTTATCAAAATTACTACAAGAGCTCATCTCCATAAAAATAAAATGAAATAATCAGTGTTAGTGTTGAGTCATAGGGCTTGTAAATGTCATGCTTTAAGTTAAAAAAGCAGTGAAATATCCCTTTACCACAATAAATGAAAGATTACTTCATGATTTGTGAAACAAATGCAGCAAAATCAACTTTTACCTTTAAAAATTTCCAGCTGGTTATAAACAAAAGTCTTGGAAAATATGAAAAATTAAGGGTTCATATTTAATTTTGTGGCCTATATAGGGTTAAGTGTTTAGCCTGTAACTTGATAAACATATCTAAAGTCTGAGTTTTCTGTTACATGTTGGGTTGGTTTAACGTATTAAAAACCCAAAGTGCATCAGCTCAGAACAAGAGGTTGTATAACCCCGCCTCTACAGGTCCGTCTTGCGGGGTAAATTAATTTTCTCCCCTCTGTTCCTGAAGTTATTTAATCCCCACTCCGATTGGGAGTCATTATTACCTGCTAACCTCCCCCAGGACCCTCCAGATACGACTTTTTGAAAGACCACCGTGTCTCCCAGGCCTAATTAGAATAGAACGTCTGCTCGTTTCGAATTGTCAACCCTCACCTCCGGCCCCCCGGACCGCCCTCGCCTTGAATTTCAAACGCGGCCCCGTAACGCCCGGTGGCGTGAGATTCGACGCGGGGTATAACTTTGCTCCGACCTTAGGTAAACGATCATTATTGCAGGGGAACGCCGGATCACCGTGCGCCGAGTAAACCATTAAAAAACGTGGGATTAGAGGAAGCGGCTCTGATTTACATTATCTTTGCCGGTGTGCTTGTCGTTTTAAAAATGATACCGCGGAGGGTATTTCCCTAACCCAGCATGTGGCCTGAACACATCACGATCCATCAGACGGGTGGAAGGCTGTTTGTTTTTGTGTTTAAGGAACACATGAAACAGTGTCCTTAACTTAATCACCACCTTGTTTCTCTGCATTTGCATATATTTACATATTAATTGGACCACAGATTAAAATTGGTTTTGTAATTTTAATTAAGTGTCCACAAAGGTATATGATTATCACTGTTTAAAATACAGCCTGACATAAGTAGAAGCAAAAAGAAAAAAAATTTGCTGCAGATTTTATTCCCCCCCCCTACTACTAAAGAGAAGAGGATTACTTCCAGGGAAAGCCTGGTACCTGATGGCCCTTTAAAAAAAGAAATAAAAATCTGTGCTACATTAGAAAAGGGCCGATGGAGGGGCAGGACCTGGAAAGCTGCTGTTTACCAGGAGGGCCAGTTCAAACTAGATGTTATAATTAGGGCTGTCAAACGATTAAAACTTTTTAATCTAATTAATCACGATTAATTAACATTCCTTAATATGACTGAAAAACTAAAATTTTCAATGTAAATAAAGGACGTAACCGGAAGCTGCTTCTCTCTCTTTTTGTTGTTGTTGTTTATTGATCTTTTAGCCAGTTTCTACGGCAACCTAACTGGTTAACATTTTCTGAATCTAAAGCTGACCTTTTCTTATTAATTTTGGACAACGCTAAGCATCCTCTTCATGGGACTATCTTACAACAACAAAGTGTCTTTAGTCAGAAGCTTTTCAGTTTTGCTGCAACACAGACCGCTACAGGAGATCCTTCCTGCCCACAGCCATCAGGATCTGCAACAACTCATTGAAGAATTAAATAGTACGAGTAACAACACTTAATTTCTCTCTGGGATCAATAAAGTATTTTTGAATTGAATTTTTTTGAATAGTAGAGGGATTATTTGTTTATCAACACCATGATTCGTGTGCAAACGGTTTGACACAACCTTTGCTTTACTCCATGGTTCCCACTGTTATTATTTGCAGTCATCTTGCAGCTGCAGTGTTGGTTAGCTATGTTAGCTTGTTTGTTAGCCGAGGCTTACCTGATATGAAGTTATCGCTGCAGATTGTTGCATTTTTAATCATCTGCTCGTTCCAAAACCTTCTTCTGATCGCTTGCAACCCAAGACGTCTTTTGTTTGCCTTGAACGGGCCGAATCGATGAAATGCACAGATGTTGTTTTTTTTATCGAAGCGACCTTAAAACACAAGGCATAATCCCGTCTCTTTCCGATAATCCCTAAGAGACGTTCCCATGGAACCACGGATGCAGTTTGGGTAATTGAAAGCAGCGCGGGTTGAATTGTGGAATAAACTGGGCGGTTCCTTCTGTGCATGCGTTAATTGCGTTTAAAAAAATTAATTGCATTAATTATATGAATTAATCAACCTGCATTAACGCGTTAATTTTGACAGCCCTAATTATAAATTTTCTTCACTTTGATTCTAAATCAGACCACATTTTTTTGTTTTTGCTTAGATTTATTTAGCTAGCCTATTTTAGATTTAGTTGGTTTATTTCAAGGTAGTGTAGTTTAGTTTACTTTAACCTTATTTAGCCAAAGATTAATTCAGTTTACTTTAGTTTAACAACCGATAAAAAAAAAAAAATTAAAAAAAAGAATTTTAGGCATTGATTAATTCATTCAGGGCTGGTTTGGCCTACATTTTATTTAGCTATGTTGGCTTACATAGCCTAGTTGGCTAGCTTGCTTTAGCTTACCGTACATTGCCTTTAACAATTTTTAAAGAATCTGTACCATTCTTACTTTCCTCAGTGTCTCAGAGTAACACAGTGGATGGCAGCAATTCTATCTCTAACCCTTCAGAAATTGATGGTCTGGTTCACAGCGATACGTCCTCATTGCGTTTGGCATTAGATAGTGTAGCCCCCTTAAAAAAGAAAGTGGCTAGCCATAGGAGGCTGACTCCTTGGTTTAACGCAGAGTTGCGTACTTTAAAGCAGAATACTAGGAAGTTGGAGAGAAAATGGCGCTTTACACATCTAGAGGATTCCTATTTAACCTGGAATAACAGTCTACTGCTGTATAAAAAGACCCTTCGACAAGCTAGAACAGCATATTTTTCATCATTAATAGAGGCGAATAAAAACAATCCTAGGTTTCTTTTTAGTACAGTTGCCAAACTTACACAGAGTCATAGCTCTGTTGAGCAAACTATTCCCCCGGCTCTTAGCAGTGATGATTTTATGAGATTCTTCATAAATAAAATAAATTTTATTAAAAATAAAATCATTGGCACCCTCCCAAACATGATTACTTCTTCCTCAGTAAATGAGTCAGTATCGGAAAGAACTGTAGAACCTCAGTATTGCTTAGGCTGTTTTGATTCAGTCGAGCTTTCAGAATTATCAAAAATATTAGCCTCATCTAAATCTTCAACTTGTATTTTGGACCCAATCTCAACCAAATTATTTAAAGAAGTGTTCCATTTGGTTCCTGGCCCCATTTTGGATATGATGAATCTATCCTTAGTAAACGGATACGTACCACAAGAATTTAAAATAGCTGTAATTAAACCTTTTACTCAAGAAACCTTCCCTTGATCAAGATGACTTAGTGAATTACAGACCTATATCTAACCTTCCTTTCTTATCCAAAGTCCTTGAGAAAATAGTTGCTAATCAAGTCTGTGAACATCTAAACAGTAACGAGCTGTTTGAAGAGTTTCAGTCAGGTTTTAGAGCTCATCATAGCACTGAAACAGCACTGGTGAAGGTTACTAATGATATTCTCATGGCCTCAGATAATGGACTTGTGTCTGTTCTGGTCTTGTTAGATCTCAGTGCTGCTTTTGACACAGTCGATCATAATATTCTCTTAGAAAGGCTTGAACATGTTGCAGGGATCAAAGGAACAGCACTAGACTGGTTTAAATCATATTTGTCTGATAGATTCCAGTTTGTTCATCTAAATGATAAATCATCTTCACTCTCAAGGGTTACTTGTGGAGTTCCACAGGGTTCTGTGCTTGGACCAATTCTTTTCACCATATATATGCTTCCAATTGGTAGAATCATTAGACAGCATGGGATAAATTTCCACAGCTATGCCGATGATACACAACTATATTTATCCATAAATCCTGATGAACCCAGTCAGTTAGGTAGATTACAGGCATGTCTGGAAGACATAAAAACATGGATGACCCTAAACTTTTTGCTTTTAAATTCTGACAAGACAGAAGTTGCGGTCTTTGGACCAGAAGTTCTTAAACAGAAACTGATTAGTCAATCACTTCATCTGGATGGCATTAAATTGGCCCCCAGTAATAACGTAAAGAACCTCGGCGTTATTTTTGACCAAGACTTGACATTTAAATCCCATATTAAACAGGTTTCTAGGATTTCCTTCTTTCACCTCCGGAATATTGCTAAAATTAGAAACATCCTGTCCAGGAGTGATGCTGAGAAACTAGTCCATGCATTTGTTACCTCAAGGCTGGACTACTGTAATTCTTTACTATCAGGAAGTCCACAAAATGCCATTAAAATCCTTCAGTTGATCCAAAATGCTGCAGCAAGAGTTCTGATGAATATTAAAAAGAGAGATCACATTTCTCCTGTTTTAGCTTCCCTTCATTGGCTCCCTGTTAAATCCAGAATAGAATTTAAGATCCTTCTTCTTACATACAAAGCCCTTAATAATCAAGCTCCATCATACATCAGAGATCTAATTGTTCCATATGTTCCTAACAGAGCACTTCGCTCTCAGACTGCAGGTTTACTTGTAGTTCCTAGGATCTCTAAAAGTAGAATGGGAGGCAGATCTTTTAGTTATCAGGCTCCTCTCCTGTGGAACCAGCTCCCAGCTTTAGTCCGTGAGGCAGACACTCTGTTTACTTTTAAGGCCAGGCTTAAAACGTTCCTTTTTGATAAAGCTTATAGTTAGAGTGGCTAAGGTCATCCTGAGCTATCTCTGTAGTTATGCTGCTATAGGCTTAGACTGCTGGAGGACAGACTTACCAATTTTCTTCACTCTGCTACTTCCTTTTCTCCTACGACTCTCCAGTTGTATTACAGTTCATTCTGTTATTTCAACTGTTAACTTTGTTTTCTCTCAGTGTTTTTCTCTCCATAGAAGATATACCTGGTCTGGTATCCTGCTTGGCTGCAATGCCCTGTTGGACGGGGGGCATCGACTGGGATGATCCTCCCAGTAACTGAACATCCACTGTGTCCTGTTATCAACTTTTTACTTTCTGTAACATAGAAAGTTCTCTTATATCGGATCTTCTGTTCCTTCTGTGTTCTGCTCTGTCTTCTCAAACCCCCAGACGGTCGTGGCAGATGGCCGCTCCTACTGAGCCTGGTTCTGTTGGAGGTTTCTTCCTGTTAAAGGGGAGTTTTTCCTCTCCACTGTCGCTACATGCTTGCTCAGTATGAGGGATTGCTGAAGGATTGCTGTGGTTGGAAATCTGCCCAACCTCACGCCAATGACTGACGCAATCTGCTGGGATTCCTTAAATAGGAAACTTTTTAACTGATTGGAATGTTTGTATAAATGTATTGAAATGACTTCTTGTTAAGAGCCTTGAGATGACATCTGTTGTGAATTGGCGCTATATAAATAAACTGAATTGAATTGAATTGAATTGAATTGAAAATTGAATTTGTTGAGCTTGACTTTTGTATTTTAGCTCATCTATACTTTACATTCATTCAAGCCAACCACAGCTTTGTTTAGTGCTATTACGTTCAGATTGGTTTAATTTTGCCTAACCTAGCCTAAGATTAATTTGGCTTACTTTAGTTGAAAAACTTAATTTGGTTATGCATTGCTTAGTTAATTTAGGCTTTGGCCTACTTTTTATTTAGCTATGTAGCCTACTTGGCTAGCTTACATTGTTTAGCTTGGCTTAATTTATTGTTTTGTATTTCAGCTCGTCTTAACTACCTTTATTCAAGCCTACCGTAGCTTTGTTTAGTGCTGCTCTGTTTAGCTTGATTTAATTTAGCCTTACTTAGTTTAAGATAACTTAGCTTAAAAACATAATTTGTTTATGCATTGCTCGGCTCATTCAGGTTTAGTTTGGCCTCCCTTTTCTTATTTTTTATTTTTGTAGATCCAAATGTTTAATTCAGTGGAAGGAAAAACTGAAGTAGAGAATGGTGCATAAACTTTTCACATAAACTGAATTTTGAGTTGTCATTAAATTGCTTCGCAATCCTAATTGTGGTCATTCATGTTACTTATGCTTCTTTCTGTACCTCAGTTTTTCCTTCCACTGAACTTTACATTTGGATGCTTGGATACAAGACCTTGTGAAAAGTCAGCTTCCTTAGTGATGACATTGTCTCGCTTACCATACTTGTGGAGGTTGCCAGTGACTGTGGGAGAGCTGTCATGGCAGCAGCGTTCCCTATGATTGTATACACCATAATAAAATGGCCTCACCCTAACATTTAGGTATTTTAAAAATATATTTTTCTAAACTGGTCCCATTAAATAACTCAATTTCATCAAGGAATCAAGGAAGCTGAATTTATTTATTTTTTCTTTTATCACTTCATAATAACATGTACAAATGCCATTTTTGAGCTTTTTCTTCCACCCAACTTTCCATCAACATTCTGAATTTTGGGTTTTTATTTGGTGTAAAACAATTTTCAAAAAATGTATAAAAATAAACACTGGATAAATAACTCTCTTCTTGGTTTATCTTATGTTGCCTTTGTTTAGCTTGGATCGTTTAATTCAAGCCTACCTTAGCTTTGTTAAGCACTACTCCATTTAGCTTGGTTTACATTAGCCTGATTTAGCTTTGTCTGCCATAGCAAATTTAGCTTCATGTACTTTGTCTTAGTTGCTTAGCTTAATTTGGCTTGCTCATTTTAGTTTGTATCTTTCATTTTAGCGTAGTCTGTTTTCGCTTAGCTTGGATCATTTGATCTTGGATTATTTTAGTTTACACCATCTCGGTGTGACTGCTTTGTTTAATTTGACTAAGACAAGCTGGCTTACCTTCACTTATCAATGTGTTTTAACACCATTAAGAAGATTCTGGATTCCTGGTGGTCAGTAAGCGATCCGATAAAGAATCATGTTTACCTGAGATCAGCGTCGCTGTATTTTCTATCAGTTAGAGACACCACTTTCATGTAGTGTTGATACCTCGCACATCCTTTTCTGAGTCTGCCGCTTCATCTTTTGTTCTCGGTGGACGTAATTGAAGCACCTCAGGTACAAGAACTGGATTAAAACTTCGGAAAAGCTTATAAAGCCTAAATATAAAGCGTTCAGAGCTAATGAGAACCTCAAAGGTTAGAAATTAAACTAAATATTTAACCCCCAAACGAAGCAGGTAAATAAGCTGTTAATCCTTTCAGAAAATTAATTTGGGGGCACACCACAGATGATAGTTCGGCCCCCTTTAAAACCTCCAGGTTCTGCATATAAACATGTAAACGGTCTGTTATCGTGCTCACCTTGCCTGCATGCGTTTCCTGCGTTCATGTGGCTTGATTTGACTGTGACTGCTCTTGCAGATGCCTGTCTCTGCATGTGTGTGTGTCATTATGTAGAAGTCCCACGTATGTGTGTGTGTTTTAAGTGTTTTTTTTTTTTGGAGTGGTGGGGTGGTTGGTGGAGGGGGGGGGTTGTGTGCTCGCACATAAAACACTGAGGTTGGAAACATTCTGATGTCAACAGCGAAGCAACAAATAGAAAACACATTGAAATCTTTGGCACCGTGAGGATAGTGTTCAGGAGCCAGGCGAAATCACCGCGCCGAGCCCCAGCATCGCGTGTGACAGGGTGCATTGTGGGATAGCTCTTGATCCTCTGCATGAAAGAAAGAAGAAAAAAAAGCAATTCAGAGAGGTAAGATCCCTTCTGAGGACACCCAGTCGGTGCAGGTTGTACCTATTAGGGAAGCTTAGTAACTCAAGAATCGGCAATTTAGGAGGAAAAAGAAGCGGAGGGAGGATTGGGAGAGTGGGGGAAACGACTCACCCAGAGGACTCCCAAAAGACCGCTTTGAGGATCGGACTGGATGACAGAGAGGCTCGTCATCGGAGGACTGGTAATGATGTCCCTCCACGCCAGATACGATCATGGACAGAGTGAGAAGGAGAGAAGATTGGGTCAGACTTGGACTAAAGGAAAATCAGGAAGTTGTGACGTTCGGCGAGGTGGAGCCGATTAGTTTAAAGTTTTCAGGGGAGAAAGGTGAAGATTTTCACGTCTGGTTTTAAAAGTTGCCTACTGTACTCTCTCTCTCTCTCTCTCTCTCCCTGTCGCCTTTTCCATTTTCCCTGGTTGGCAGCAGAAACAAAACCCTGGAAACTGTATCCTATCACTTAAATGGTTAAGTATTTTATGAGTAAAACGCTTCCAAATGCCTCCCCAGAAAAAAGAAAGAAAAAAAAAAAGACCACACCAAAGACAAAATGAGGTAATATTACGTTTCTGAAAAGTCCCCAGTATGATACCCCAACTCTGCAGTAATTGCATCAGAAAAATGCTGCTGGAGTCTCTCTGTTACATGTCAGGACGTTTGACTTGGCAAAAAGCTGCTCTCATTAAGAGCGGGAGAGAAAAGCTCTCAAATGTTTCCCAGCTGAAGCTTTCTTGTACACACAGGGGAGAGTAAGATGGCGCAGGATCGTCAGAGGTTATCCGTACGCAGGGTTTCCTATGGCGTCCTGGAAAAGAAGAAGGGAGTTTGATTCAATTGTTGTTTTCCAGGTCTGGTCCATCCATCTAGTGCACATTAAGGCCCAAAGCAAGAGGGGAAAGCATTGAAATAAATGGCATTCTGAAGTAGATGGAGTGCATCCAATCCTGGTTGTAATCTGGCCTACATGCGGCACAGCGAGGGACCTGGAAATGAGTTGACTTGCACCTCCTAGTCCGAGACCTGGCTGGTCTTGACTCCAGCCACACTTCTAGTCTCTTCAAAAGTCTTGGAAAGGCTTCGCTTTGCTTTACTAGCCACTCATCGCTGAAGTTATCCCCTTCTATGCCACACTTTTTCCTTCCACTAAACTTTCCGCCATTAGTTTGGCTATAGCGTCCTGTTAACTGCTAGCTTCTGTTGTAATTAAGTTTTTGTGGCTTTTGGTTTTGTGTGAAACAATCCACTGTTGCAGTGTGCTTACTTAGTCAGAAGGTGTTGCTGCAAAGTCGATGACGAAATATGATTTCCTGGGCTTCTTTGGATGGAAAACCGTCTGAACTTAAATGTATATATTTGAATTAGAAACATCTCATTTATGTGTCTACATATGAGTCCATTTGTTGTGTGAAGTGCGTTGATGACAATTATTAATGTAAATACACTGAATTGAATCTTCATTTTCAGAAAGTAGAGTTCAGTGGAAGGAAAAACTGAAGTACAAAAAGGCACATAAGCAACATGATTCAGCATGATTCATTTTGTGAAAATATTCCATTTTCACAAACTGAATCCTGATTGTGGTCTTTCATGTTACTTATATGCCTTTCTGTACCTCAATTTTTCCTTCCACTAAACTTTCCACGATTAGTTTGGCTATAGCGTCCTGTGAACTGCTAGCTTCTATTGTAATGAGGTTTCTGTGGCTTTTGGTTTTGTGTGAAACAATCCACTGTCGCAGTGTGCTTACTTAGTCAGAAGGAGGTGTTGCTGCAAAGTCGATGACGAAATATGATATCCTGGGCTTCTTTGGATGGAAAACCGTCTGAACTTAAATGTATATATTTCAATTAGAAACACCCCATATATATGTCTACATATGAGATAAGTCAATTTGTTGTGTGAAGTGATGACATTTATTAATGTAAATCCACTGAATTGAATCTTCATTTTCAGAAAGTAAAGTTCAGTGGAAGGAAAAACTTGAGTACAAAAAAGGCCCATAAGCAACATGATTCAGCTCGTGTAAATATTAAATTTTCACAAACTGAATCCTGATTGTGGTCTTTAATGTTACTTTTATGCTTTTCTGTACCTCAGTTTTTCCTTCCACTATACTTCACATGATTAGTTTGGATACAGCATCCTGTGAACTGTTTGCTTCTATCGTAATGACCTTTTTGTGGCTTTTGGTTTTGTGTGAAACAATCACTGTCGCCATTTGCTTATTTTAATGTTTGGCGATTGGTATTACTGTACTACAGGTAAGATTGAATGTATATATTTGAAGTAGAATCCTCTTATTTCTATATTTCTATATATGACATTGATCCATTTGTTTTGTGAAGAGTGTTGAGATAACATTTGTTAACATAAATACACTGAACCGAATTTTAACTTTCATGGTCTTGTATCCTAACATCCCCAAGTAAAGTTCAGTGGAAGGAAAAACGGAAGTACAGAAAGGTGCATTGCATAAGCAACATGATTCAGCATGATCTGGTTAATATGAAAATGTTCAGTTTTCACATAAACTGAATCCTGATCATCCTGGTCATCCATGTTGCTTATGTGCCTTTCTGTGCCTCAGTTTTTCCTTCCACTGAACTCTACTTAGGGATGTTAGGATACAAGACCTTGTGAAAAGTTGGCTTTTTTTTAGTGATGACATTCTCTGGCTTAGCCTGCTTGTGGAGGTTGTCGAGGATTTTGTTACAGCTGTGATTGTATGCACCATAAAATGGCCACAAAACCTTTAGGTATTAAAAAAAAAATTCTTTTTTGTTGGTCACAAGAAATAATCCACTTTTAAAGGAGCTACATTTTTAGTTTTCATTTCATTACTTTACAATTAAATGTACAAAAGCGCTTTTCTGCCAGTTTTTCTTTCCACCCAATTTTCCATCAACATGTCGAATTTTGAAAAATTTTTTTTTTTTAGTTGGTCACATGAAATCATCTACTTTTAAAGGAGCTACATTTTTAGTTTTCATTTCATTGCTTTACAATTAAATGTACAAAAGTGCTTTTTCTGCCACTTTTTCCTTCCACCCAATTTTTCATCAACATGTCGAATTTTGAAACAAAATTTGGGTTTTTTATTTGAACACCCAAAAATAACTGAGTTTTGTTTAAGGTGAATTACTAGACCAAATCTATGGAGATGCACCTTGTATTTGAATAAATATTGAACAGTTTTACACCCAAATGTCTGTTTTTCTACTGTAAAATGGTCTCTGGATCATTGAAGGGAGTCATGCTTTAGGTATAAAGTTATATAGAGCTGAGAATGTGAGGAATTTTTGTTCAGATATTTAAAGCTTTGAGGTCTGCATCCTGGGTTTAAAAAAAAATAAATCTGACACACAGCAAAACAAACTAATAAAAACAGGAACCTCATCCTCCGGATTCAGGCGTTCCTCATCTTCGTGTCTGGGAGGAAAATTGACGGCGCGATCGTCGTCCGGGATGCCACCTTCCCTCTCCAACAGCTCCTTGAACGCGGAAGCGATGCACAAATCAGACGTTCGCCGCACGCCGTCAGGCCACATAGGTGGTGGGATCAGTGATGAACGCCCCCCCTCTGAAGCCGCGGCATTATCATAAATAAAATGGAGCACAAACGGCAGCCTTTGCACATTAATGGAAGTTGTCAACATGAAAGAAGTGTTATTGAGCTCTTCTGCCCCCACCCATCCTTTTTTCTTTCTCTTTGCTGATGCCTTGCCAAATGCTTATCCCCTCTCTGGTGAGCATTTAGCATTAACTCGTGGCAGCTCCTGGGAATCGCATGGGGCGTAATGAAATTGCCTCGGCACAAACAAATAGGGTCAAAGTCTCAAGGAGACGGGCATTTAGGGCCGCTTCCTGCTAATTACAGCCGATCTCCAAAGTGTGCACACAAGGTTTGTTGGCGAAAAACCTAAAAACAAACATTTACTTTGATGATCGGCAGGATTGTGTACAAATCTTCTGATCATGGGGGGGGGGACAGGACACTCTTAAATATTCAGGTCTTTAAAAAAGACATTTTCACATATCGATGTTTTCTTCTAGGAAAAAAATAATTGAATTCCAGATAAAAACACCCATTAAGCAAAATATGTGTGTAAAAGTTAAAACACCCAACTGTCCACCAGCTCGCTCTGTTTCCTAATTCTCAGCCATTTCCTGGTGGATTTACTGCCGTGTTTTGTGGCGGTCTCATTATTGTTGTTACAGGTGATCTCAGATGTTCTTCAGAACACTCTCTGATAAGACGGTAGAGTTCAGAGTGGATCCCCAAACCATGACACCTCCACCTCCGTGCTTCACAGTTGGTATGGGGTTCCTTTCCTAGAACGCCGTTTGATTTATGCAAAACCTCTCTTCTGGTTTCCAAATACGTTTCACGAGTCCAAAGTCGATTATTCTAGAGGTTCTGAGCCCTCATTTATCAAACGTTCATAAAAGTTTTACAATATTCTATCCTGTGAATGAAATTTAGAATGTTCATCTGAACAGTAAAAATCCGGATTGATCAAATTCGCGGTGGCCACTTGTACGCATGTTCCTCCGCAATCATCTGTTGATAAATCCCACATGTGCGTACCTAGGTGCTCGTGCCCGTTCAGTCATCTAAATAAAGAAACGCCGTCAATTAACCATATTTGGTCACACCTTATCCTCTTGACACATGCAATAAATCCTTTGCGTTCTTCCCGAAAATAATGGCCAAGAGAGCGAAAAAAAGGAATTTCAGTGACACAGAGATCGAGGTGAAACATGAGTGGGGGAAAAAAAAATTGTCACGATGAACAGACTTTTTGAAAATTGTCAAAGTTAACACAAATTAATTTGAAAACTGATTGTCCTCTGTTACCAGCGGTTCCTCTATTTCATGCCCCCCCAGCATGCAGCCATTATATTCCAGCTGCAGACCTGTGGCACAGAATCGTTTCATTTGCTGTTATTCACTTCTGTGGAAATACTTCTTTGAACGAATTAAATCAGTTAAATTTGTCCCGAACATTGCTGTTTGCTTCTCTCAGCTCAGCGGTAACCAATAACAAAAAAAAAGAACAGTGCCTGGGAGAAAGTGACAGAGGCGGTAAAAGTGGCCAGCGTTGTTGGAGACGCTGCTTTGGCTGGCATCAGTACGCATGGAGACGGCGACAACCTGCTGCACTGATAACCAGGACCATCCAGTTTCCACAGTACAGTTTGCAAACCTTTTATTTATAAGTGGAACAACATGCTTTTAAGATGAAGCACTTGATAAGTGACAAGTTAAAAAAAAAGCACACTGAGAGCACAGACCTCCTGATGCACCTCACACCCCCCCAGATTGTGATTCACAGGATCTCCATGCATGATCGTCCCCCAAAATTTCAAACATTTCTAACATTTCCTGAAACTTTCATCCAAATCCATCCAGAATGTTTTGAGTTATTTTCGCTAAAAGCCAGACTCCAACAAGAGCTCCTTTGGCAGAGCTGATAAACTGATGAAATAAATATTCCTTCAAAGTAAAACAGTTTCAGTGCTGCAGTTCCCCCGTTCTACCACTAGATGCTGTGCGTACGCACGGTCAGAGCTGTTCTTCTATTTAGGAACATTTCTACGCACCAGTACAAGATGGTAAATACCCAGACTAGTTTCTACACACAGATCTGTGCGTTAGTATGGATGATAAATGAGGGCCCTGGTCTTTGTCTAGTCTGGCCTTTATGTTTTTCTTAGACAGCAAAGCTTTTCTTCTTGCTATCACTCTCTTTCTGATTGGGCAGACATGGACTTTCATATCAACAGCAGCGTTTTTTGGAGACTTCTTCCAAAATCTTTACGACTTCTGGAGTGAATTTTACTTTTTCACTGCAAAAACAGCACTGGTTGAAATAAGCCAAACATTCTTAAAATGGGGTGAGCAAAAGTTGCTTGGCTAGAATTCTTAAAACTGGCAAAGAAATCTTAGAAAAAGCTTCATTTTCTTGTGCAAAACTTGCTTGTTAAGAAAATGTTTTCTCTTTAGACAAAAAATAAGAAATCATTTCCAGAAACAAGGCTTTTTTACTTTCTTGAAAATCCTTTTTTGCAGTGAATATATGTAGATCTCTGTTCAGCTTTAGACTGAATATTATTTAAATGAATTAAAAAAGAAACACTATTGAATATGTTATAAGTTGATGAGTAAAAATAGATTTTGAGCGGATTTTTTATTTTTTTCTTAACCTCGTCGGTCAAAATGATGGACAACGGGGTGCATGGTGGCGCAGCTGGTAGCCTGGCTCACCTCACAGCTAGGAGGTCCTGGGTTCGATTACCGCCGGGGAAGCTACTCCCACAAAAACATGCACTAGTCCTGGGGCTGTATACTGCCTCCTCCTGGCCGGCCGGGGCGCCCGCGGGGTTTGGGAGGATCTGGCTGGAAAAACGTGATCCTTCCACGCGCTACGTCCAGCCGGAGAAACTCCACCCCGTCAGGTGAAAAGAAGGAGGCATGAAGAAGCATGAAGGAGGCTTGGGTTTCAGTGAAGGGACCCTCCTGGGGCCGGCACAGAGGGAGAGTGGAACCCCAGGACCTGAACTGATAAATAATGGGAAAAAATCGTGGGATTAAAAAAATAAAATAAATGGACAACAAGAATGTCCAGCGCGTAGCTCTGCTGTGAACTGAGGAAACCCCGCCAATAACAGCAGGGATGTAAACATTGAGTTTGTTGGGAGTGGCGATGGTTAAAGTCAAAAAGCAAAATCAGTGGGGTCTTGTAAAGCATTGTAAACTTTTACATAATACCAACCTGGCATCTTAGTGGTTTTCTGCACACCATGTCCAATGCTGAGTGAGCGCACCACCAGGGGAAGGAATGAGGAAATCATCCCAAACAAGCAGGATCACGGTAAACAACCTTTAACATTTGGCTCATCTGCAGCAGATAACTAGGCGGATTTCATGACCGTTTGTGGGAAAGCAGACATGAAAGTTGAGCTGCATGTTTTTCTACCTGTAGAGAGAGAACAGACGAGTCAATAATCCCCTCCGGCTGCAGAGCTGGCCTTCATCATAATGACATTCCTTTACCATAACAATGCTATCAGATGCATTTTCTGCAATTCGTCTCACCTGTGTTATCGCTGCCAGCAGAGCAAGAGATGCCATTACCTGCACAGCCGAGACGGAGCGCTTTGTAATTACGGAGCGTGCTCCTGTGGTAATTACTTCAGTTTACTGAATTATGAAGGCTGGGACGGGGGTGGGGGGGGTATAAAGGCCCTGAGCAAAGACAGAAATATTCCTCCTAAGGCTGAAGAGCTGAGAGACTGTTCCTTGGCAGCAGTATTATTACATACACTCATCTGCCAGAGTCTGTTGACAGAAAATATGCCCTATCAGCAGAAATAAGCACTTTTTCCCCCCTCCTCTCTGCTTCGACAGTCTGACGAAAGACAAAAGCTCCCCAGTGAGAAATATCAATAAATCAGACAAACCAACAAGAACGGAGACCACCTATCTCGCCTGGTGTTTTGTTGGCCACCTACTCCGGCGTTGGCGGCGACGGCAGCTACCCCCCCCCCCCCCGCTCGCTAATCTCCCTTTCACCGGCGTCGAAGCAAACGGAGGCCGGATTATGCCCACGGAACACGCTCGTAAATTTGGGATTTAGTTGGAGGTAAATTGGGATTGACGGAGGAAGGCCCTCGTGTTTGTTAATCCCTCTACATTGAAGAGGCCGCTCGCTTTGGAGGGGGGGCGGGTAGTACGTCCAAGAAGCGGGATCGAGGCGCTTATCTCCACAAAATGCCTTGTTTTTTGTAGATCTTTAGCTCTGATTTACATCCCACTCCATGTTCTTCATGTAAAATACAAAGAATATTGCTTATTTTAATCTTTTTTTTGTGAGGGGGTCCAAAATGTTGTTTAAATTAATATAATTGTCATTTAGATGGGAGGCCCTAGAAGCTCCTGTTCCAGCACCTTCTTAAGAGCACTGATAGAAGATGTTCTCTAAACAGTTATTGACTTTTCGCATATTTATTTTAGACTACAGGTGCTTTATCAAAATTAGAAATGTGTGTTTAAAAAAAAATGATTGGAAAAAGCCAAAAGTACATCTTTATTGTACGTTGTCTTTGAAACGGGCAAAAGGAAAAGGATGATTTTAAATGATTCCACTTTTAAAGATAAAACCGGTCGTTAGGAAAATGGCACGGGTTCAAAACAAAGTAGGATTCCTAGCAGGTACTTTTCTGTCCATCTGGTGGCTTTCTCCTCCATTTTGGAGTTCCTCAGGGATCAATTCCTGGACTATTACTGTTTATCCTGTACAAGCTGCCACTAGGGTCTACTTTTCGGAAGCGCATTATATGCTATTGGGTTTAATCCCACCTCCTGCTCAGTGAGAGTCCAACCATCGGTGGGAAACTGTCTCCTGAATACGACCGACCATAAAATTGTGTACTGAACCGTCGGATTCCTCTCAGAGTCTCTGATGTTTGGGTGAAGCGTAAAACCCTTCCCAGATGGATATTTAGCAACAGCTCCCTCTAAAAAGATCATTGCTCTTGTCTTCCCACCCTGAAATTCCACAAACTGTTACAGATAAAAAATGTATTCGACGACTTGTGACCTCGAGAGTCAGATCTACGGTGTCAGCATTTGATTAACTTACCAGGGACCCTTAATACAAGCCTTCTTTTCTCTCAAACAGGCAGTTGTCGTCCAGGAGAAATTTTCCACTTAGCTTAGACTAAGAAACAGAAATGAACGTAAACCTAAAGCTTAAATCTTTGTTTACTTGAAGTGGGAAATAGCAGTTCGTCCAAGCATTGCTCTTTTAAAACTAGCTATAGCAGGTCTACGGTCTGTACAAAACATCGTATTGACGTTTTCTGCATAAAATCTCTCACATAAAGCGATCTCAGCAGCTCAATTCTTGACAATTTCAGTCCCTTTCAGAATGAGCCATTTAGAGGTCTCTGTCCCTTTTATGCAAATTAGAGGTTGCAGACCACGCCCACCCATCTTGTTACTAGTCTGCAGGTTTGCTACTGATACCAAAATTGAATGAATGTGAAAATAAATACATAAAATATCCTTTGAAAACAGTTGGAAATAAATATGTGAGTACATAAATAAATAAATGTGGAAATACTAGGGCTGTCAAGCGATTAAAATTTTGAATGAAATTAATCACAGGGTAGCTGTGAATTAAATACAATTAATCAAGAGGCTTCAACAGTTTCGCTGCAACACAGACTGCTACAGGAGATCCTTGAAAAATTTAATGGTACGAGATACAACAGCTCTTATTTTCCCTCTGGGATCAGTGAAGTATTTTTTGAATTCTTCTGAACAGTAGGGGGATTATTTGCTTATCAACATGAGCGAAATAGTGTGGAACCAAATCTTTACATAACTCCAGTTCCCACTGTTATTATTCGTGGTAATCTTGCAGCTGCAGTGTTGGTTAGCTATGCTAGCTCGTTTGTTAGCTAAGGCTTATAATGTGAAGCTATCGCTCCAGATTGTTGCATTTTTAATCATCTGCTCGTTCCAATCGCTTCCTCTGATCATTTAAAACACCTGATCGCGTCTCTTTCTGCAGACTAAACACGCAATAGAGCAGGGAGCGACGTAGACCGACAATCTCTCTATCTGGCCTTCAACTGAGACGAGACGTGGACGCAGTTCGGATCTACCATGTTGTTTTCATGAGGAGGGCTGAATTGTAGGATAAACTGGGCCGGCCATTCTGTGCATGCGTTAATTGGGTTCAAAAATTAATCGAGTTAATTCTACAAATTAATCGACCTGCGGTAACGCATTAAATTTAATAGCTCTAGGAATTACGTAATTTTATTTATGTATTTCGATTTTATTTCCTCATATTTATTTACTTAGTTTTCCTTACACAGTTATTTGTTTACTTACACATACATTTACTTCTTTCCAATTGTATTTCCAAATTTGTTCATGTAGTTATTTCCGTATTTATTTATATTTAATTTTGGCAGGATCAGTCCTCCATATAAACACATGAGAATTGCATGGAAATGGATTTGGTGGGCGGAGTTTGACAGGTGAGGAGCAGTAAAAGGCACTTTTTCTTTTAGAAGCACAGGATTTCTGAACGCAAAAATTGGCACACACAAAATGGATGGATGGTTTTCATTCATGTTTGGAGTGTTTATAGAGGCAGCAGAGAACCAAATGGGAACAAAACGGGATCAAAAAAGTGACATTTGCATAATATGTACCCTTTGAACGATGGACTAAGAATAGTTTGGAGGAAAGAGTTTCTAGATCAAAGAACATTACTGTTGTCTTTCCTTCTTGGCGTTGTGTTAGTGCACACCTGTGTCGTCCCGACCAACAAACAGATTAAACCCTGGTGCTTTTTTCCCCCCAATGATTGTATGTGTTGATGTAATCAGTTTCTTTAGTTTGTAGATATCGTACAGTGTCGTATGGTCCTCTGTTTTGCATTTCAACAGTTAAGTGGGCAGATTTGAACCTCCCTGTCCTCCTCATGTTATCCCCTCCTGAGCCCAGCTCAGAGGCCCAGTTCATCCTCCAGATTGCAGGTTTTCTTGAGGCTTTCTGCCTCCTGGATCAGAATGAGCTCCGGTTCCTGTTGGAAACATCTCAGGGATTCAAACTGGCAACCGTCCAGGCAGCCAACTGGGCTGGTCTGGTTTCCCCCCCCCCCCCCCCCCCCCCCCTCCCTGCTGCTGCTGCTGCTAACAGGTATCGACAGAGCTGATTGTGCAGATCGGGGCTGTTGTGCTGTTTGGTTTACGCCTCATGATTCCCATTCCTCGGATTGAGATCCCCCTCCACTGCCGTGGGGAATTTCCAGAAGACAAAATAACCTCCACCTAACAAAATAAAAACCTCTCTCCTTCCAACAACACCAAACGACAGAGAGAGAAGAAAAGAACATGGACTAACTGGCAGTGAAGGCAATTTGTCGCTGGAGCTCGCTCCCCCTTCACTTCAGCAGCATCCAGATTTCCCATAAGGAATATGCTCCGGTGTAATTCATCACCGGGCCCATACGGCAAACCGCTCGTTGTGGCTGTGAAATATGAGTCAGTGAGGAGAGGCATTTTCGCACGGTAGCTCCGCTGAATGGGGTATTATTTTGGCAAGCTCCCACTAGATACTCAAACACCTTTTTTCTTTCTTTCTTTCCCCTCCTGCCTTCGCAACACGCTGTTCATCAAACGTCTCCAGACACGGGAGGCGCACAATAAACATCAACCGCCGAATTACAAGCTTTGATTTCCGGCGCATTAAAGAATAAAAATAAATAAATAAATAAAAAACGCTGAGAGAAAAGCACAGCACTCCATCTTGTTATAATAACATGCCTGTTTATGAAGATGGAGGATGACAAGAGCGTACCTGCCTGCGAGCGTGGGGCTGAGTGATAGGATTCATGCTCAGAAAGGCGACGAGAGGTGGAACTGCTTAAACTCTTCTAATTAGCTGCGAAAACTACAGCTAATATTATAATTCTTTAAAAAAATTAAAAGTCCAGCTAAGCTCCTCAGGGGAGGCCTCACTTTCTTGAATTTAGTATCCTCTGATTATGGTGTCCTAATTATAGTTTTGACTATGTTTGCTTGAAGGGAAATCCATAGAAAAAGATGCTGATGCCCCTCTGTTTTTATAAAACCGCATTTTCAAAGATGCAGTGTGTTCATGACCATGTCATCCCTTGGATTTCAATTCTTCAGGTATAAAATTGTGTTTGAATAGATCTACTTGGATCTCAAAGTGTTTTTTTTAAGTTTGTCACAAATAAATTCATAAAGTCTAAATTAATCCCACGGGGAAATTAAATGTTTCAACTGACTGTATCCAAGTATTCTGTAGTGGTCCGTATTACAGCGGCTCTGAAGTAGACTCTAACTGAAGACAATTCTTTATCCTAAGATAATTTGTTAAATCCTTCAAGTTTGGACTCAGAATCTTTCCGGTATGAAAAAAACCCCTAAACTTAACGGAAACCGGCATAGCAAAGAATTTAAATAGGATCTTTAGTCGCTTTGATATCAGCATTCTGTCACAAACACGATGTTTGTTCCCATGTTTGTTTCTGAATCTATGAAGATGAAAGTAGTTGAAAGCTTAGTATTTGTTATCTTAATCTACTTTACCATACATTAGATTAGCGCAAGTTCTAATTTTTGTCTAGCTAAGCATAGGATAGCAGAGTTTAATTTGGCTCGATTGGTCTTGGTTCAAGTTAGCTTTGCGTTTCTATTGTAGATTTGTTTAATATAGCTTCCTTTATCTCAGTTTAGCAAAGCTTTGTCTAGATAGTTTAGTCTTTATTCGCTTAACATACCTATATTAGGTTTTAAACCTCAATTTAAACCTCAATTTATTCTTTTTTTAAAACAAACTGATTAGCAACACATACAATCATTGGGGGGAAAAAGTGCACCAGGGTTTAATCTGTTTGTTGGTCGGGACGATACAGTTGTGCACTAAAACAACGCCAAGAAGGAAAGACAACAGTAAACAAAACAAAACTGAATAATTACTTTTGGACCAAAAGAGGAACGATCAATAGTCAGCACACAGCTTCAGTTAATACACCTAGAAACTACTGATCAGCCCCGAAATCTAGGTGTAGTAATGGACTCAGACCTGAACCTCCAGGGTCACATAAAGGCAATAACAAGGTCAGCGTTCTATCACCTGAAGAACATTTCTGGGATTAAAGGACTGATGTTGCAACACGACCCCAGTTCTAAAGTCCTTACACTGGCTCCCTGTAGCTCAGAGAATAGACTTCTAAATTCTCCTACTAGTTTATAAATCATTGAATGGCTTAGCACCAAAGTATGTTGAAGATCTACTGTTACTATAGCAACCCCCCCACCAGACCACTCAGGTCCTCTAATTCCAGTCTACTAAACATCCCTAGAATCAGAACCAAACATGGAGAAGCAGCTTTCAGTTTCTATGCTCCTCTAATCTGGAACAAACTTCCAGAAAACTGCAAAGCTGCTGAAACACTGAGTTCTTTTAAACCACAACTAAAAACGTTTCTGTTTAGAGCTGCTTTTGAGTCATGCTGTCATGTATCATGTTTTGTGGGCTTCTTGCTTTATTGCTGTTTTTACTTTATATGCTTTGTCTGTTTTTTACTGGTATTTTTATTTTTATTAACTTTCATCCAATTGAGCTTAGCATAACTTGCATTAGCCTTTCTTAGTTATCTTATCTTAGGTTTTCAAAGATCAATTTATTATCAATTAGCTTAGTGTAGCAATGTTCTGTTTAGGTAACTAGTTTAGTCTTCCTTAATCTTGCATCGCTTGGTTTACTTTAGCTCAATGAAATGTAGTTTATCTTAGCTTAATTTATGGTTTTGTCAACTTAAAGTTGCTCAGCATGGCTCTGTTTAGTTCACCTAAGGTCAGCCTCAGCTTCAGCGTATTTCAGTTTAGCATGTTTGATTTTAGCTTACCTTATCTTAGTCTAGCTTGGTTCAGTTTAACTGGCTTTAGATCTTTTTAGCTTAACTCAGTTTGGTTAGCTTTATTCAATTCAATTCAAAAATACTTTATTGATCCCAGAGGAAAATGAAGTGTTGTTGTAGCTCATATAATTAATTCTTTAAGGAGTTGTTGTAGATGATGATGGCTGTGGGCAGGAAGGATTTCCTGTAGCGGTCTGTGTTGCAGCGAAACTGAAGAAGCCTCCGACTGAAGACACTATGTTGTTGCATGACTGTCTCGTGAAGAGGATGCTCAGGGTTGTCCCTCATTTTTCTGATTATCTTGATATAGCTTAGCAAACCTTGGTTGAGATTAGTTTACCATGTTTTTTTGTAGGTTAGCTTGCTTGAAATTGCTTTTAGTTTTTGCTAACCTTAGCTTGGTTTGTCCTAGCTACATTAGATTAATATAGTTTAGTCTACCTTAGCCTAGCATTGTTTGCTTTAGCTTACCTAAACCTTCTTGATCTTGCATTGGTTTGGCCTGGTTTTAGCCACTTTAGATTAGTTTACATCAGTTTACTTCAGTTTAGTTTACCCAAATTCTGTTCACCTACTTTAATATCTTTTAATGTGTAGTGTTGCTTTTTTATGTGCTCTACATGTTCCCTTTAGTCTTTTTTTGAATTGCTACAACTGGACAGAAAATGGGTCAATAATTAACCAAAATTTTAGAAAGACCTTAAGATAGTTGGAGCAGTGTTGGTCAATACCTAATCACATGCTATATAATCCTGAGCACCAGACCAGGTTGTTTTATTTTGAAAATTGACAGGATTTACAAAGATATACTTAAGGCGAGTATTGGCACGAGCGCGAGGCTTCATTGACAGAGTTCTGATCCAGTTCAGGGCCAAGTTGACCTGAAGACTGTAGTTGGATTCAGTTTTTCTGGGAATCTCATGGCCAGCGTAATATAGAACATTGCTTTTTTGCACCAATAAAACAAAAAAATAAATAAATTACACCCGTACTACTTGCTGGCAGCAGGTGTCCGTTTCTCTACGCCTGCCCTCTTGACTTAATCAGAGGGAATTAAAAGTGAGCACCTTCCTGTGATGAGAAGGCTGCACAGTGTCAGCAACCTCTCCTCTTCCTCCGCTGAGCCATTTTTCTCTTAACGCTGCGAAGTTTAGGGGGTGGCGGTGGGCAAAGGAGAGGGGGGGGGCATTTAATGCACAGTAAACAACTAAAGCACTTCAAGCCTTTAAATCCCAACAGGAGAAGCGAAAGTCTGATAGAGTGAGCTGCAGAGCCAAGGGAGACTCTCTTCTCCCAGTGGGAGATGACAAATGCCATATGTCCTGAGCACAGCGCTTGTGTTAATCCTCTGCAGGTCCCGGCAGGCCCACATCCGGCTCTGCGACCTCTGTACCCCTCCTTCGCTCTCTCTGCTTCCACCACGGATCAGTAACAAAAAGAAAAAAGAAACTGCCTTCAGATAAAAGCAATAAATAAGTACGTTTTTGGTTAAATTAATGAAGCAATCTTACAATTTCTTTTACTGATTTCACAGACTTTAACCCTAATCTTTGTCCTTACTAACTAGAACCAACAATTTGTCCTGAAGACACCGTTTCTTCTCATGTATTCAAAGACTTCTTTTTTTTTTAACACAAAATTTAGACCCTCCCATCTTAAACTTTCAGACCTATTTCCAAGTTGAATTTTTTTATCAATCATTTTAATTTAGGTCAAATGTTTAAACTGAATTTGCTTAAAGATACTTTTGTATTTAAATGGCTCTTTGTAAGAGTCACAAGTAACTTGACCAACTTATGATGTACTTTTGAGTATTTTTCTTAGTTTATGGTTGAAAAAAGATGCTTGATAAATGTAAATGTGTGACATTTGGTACACAACATGACTTAATATCCTACAGCAATGCATTGTTTTAAGTAGTGGTGGGCGATATAAAATGTATAAAGTGGAAATGATATAAATTTAGCCAAATGGTAGAGATTTTGACTATACTGGCGTACCGCGATTGCGCATTTTGATGATGTCATCAAGCTGTCATCAAGGAGGATAAATACTGATGTTCAGTGTTCGTCTTTACAATACAGTACACGATAGTTTAAAATTTGTTGTTTTCCATTTAACAGGAAAAAAAACTGTTGAACTTGAAGCATTTTTAATTCAGATATGTGCAGCTTTATTTTTGTACAATATTAAATTTATAAATAAGTAACCAGGAAAACGGACAATTTGGAACTTTTGTTTTTTTAATAACATTTAGCTTTTAATTTATTTGAAATATATTCATCTTTATGTTGTGAGAATTCTTGTGTTGCATTTTTTGGAAAAAAGATTTGAATATTTTTTATTTTTTTTAGTTCTTTAAATGGCATTCTAAACTTTTTTGAAGTTGTTGTTCTGATGCAATATATCTGAAAAGTCTATCAAGAATATATTGCAATAGATATCGTTACCACACATGCTTTAGATTATATCGCAATATAGATTTGAGGCTATATCGCCCAGCCCTAGTTTTAAGGTTCATTGTATAAGTACTCAGAGTTGTCCGATTAAACAATTGTGAATTACTTTGAGTTGCCTTTGCGTTCCTACATCCCACAGACGGGATGTTGCGTACTTCCAGGTCTGATTTTTTTTTTTTGGACACCCTTTCTATATACATATTATACATCATTGGAAAGCTAAGAGTCTTATGATTTTGTGAATCAAGTGATGTATGGCAATCAAGGATACAATCATAACTGTAGACACAGTAAACGCTTTAGTCAAACTACTCAATAAGAAAAATAATATCCGACTTGCCATTCAAAGCGGCATATCATTGACAGAACCAAGCCATCTCGAACAAAAATGGTCTTTTACATCCACAAGCGTCCAATTAATGTCCTCCAATAAAAGGACTTGTCCACCACAAGTCTGACATCTACAATCCAACATAATCTGTTGCTAAGAACATTAGCAATTTTCTTCCTTACATGTACAACTCACAATGTTTTCATATGTAGCTTCCGTTAGCATGCTCATATTAGCCTAAAAATAATACAGCAACCTGTTGGAGGTGTTGGCTTTTGATTGACATCTTACTTGATCCAATAGGTGAAGGGTTACCCCCTCCGCTGTGGTAAAATCTTCAAGTATTTGCTGATGGGTGAAAAGTACCTTCCTTATTATCACGTGCGTCTTTCAAACCAATCGCGGCGCAGAATAACGACGAATGACGATTGCATCACATTGCTAACAGAATGCTGTAAACGCAGATGATCTCCCATGTGGGGTGGGCCTTTAATAACCAGGAGTAAATGCCCTTGTTTAAGCACAGATGTTAGATTATTACGCACCAGTAAGAGATCCTTTCAGCAAAACAAAATACAGCGTCGAAGAAGTCGTGGAGGTTTGTTTGAGAAGAGACGGTTATGATTCTGACCGGTTTTTAATAATCAGAGGGGTTAAGTGATGTGTTCTGCATTCATCCTGTAGAGGGCGCTTTTTCTGTCACTTTTTTGGACCCTTTGATCTTTAGCTTGAAAAACGTGCAAAATCCTCATTTTTTGGTTTACTAATGTCGAATTTTGTAGGTTTAAAGGGCATTCTAAAGCCACTTTTAAAGCATGTATTTTTAGAAAATCAAACGGTGGACATAAAATTTCATTTTTTCCAGTGTGTTCATGCACATATTACTTGGTAACAATGGCACTTAGACACATCCTGTCTGTTTTGATGAAACTGCAGAGTGTTTTCTTTCCAAAGAGACCCCAGCCATGCCTCTACTCAAAATGGTTCAAGTACAGCTTTAATTTTAGTTTGGGTATGCGTTTTTAAAGCATTTCAAACGAAAATTGCAGAAAGGCTTGTCCTGATAGTTCATAGTTCATGAGAAGAATGCAGCTATTTACTCTCACGAATCAACGCTAATGGACTCAAACGCTTTTTTCCCCCCTCAATTTGTCAGGTTGTGTTGATGGTTTGCAGGCGCTAATTTATTTTAGCATTATGTGCTCGGAAACCCACACCCAAAATGTGTCCCCCAAACTCTGTACAATGCTGAGTAAAGTTTCATGCCTCTGCAGCAGGTATTTGTTGACGTTGAACGTTTAATTTTCAGCTTTTGTAAAGGAAAACGGCTTGTTCCTGTGATCTGAAGGAAAAAAATCCGATGTTCTTCAGGGTGCAGTCTCTGTAGATGTGGTGATATGATGCAAAAGCGATGCCTTCCTGGAAGGAGGGAAATCCTTCCCAACGTTGTAATCCTTGGAAAGGGATCAGTGGTGTTGAGTATACGCGACCTGACGAGGTGGCTGAGCATGAAATCCAAACGTGATGCGTTTGTTTCTCCGTATGCGGTTTACCGTCTCCACCTCCAGTTTGCTTCTCCGTCACCTGAAGCGATTTTAAATGGGCTCATCGCTCGGTTAGAATAAACTCCAGATCTCCAGAGTCGGACCCGACGGACAGATTGATGACTCCGGCGTGTCTTTGGATACTCTTGCCCCCACCACCACCTCCCGCTCCAGTCATTACAAACCCCCGAAACGGCTCCCTCTTCGAAACCTGGAGGCCGTTGAGCCGTAATGATGCGGTTAAGAAATGAGCTCTCTCCTCACTCGCCAGCTGAATCAGCGCCGCAGTCGTGATGGCGTTGGATAAACTGAATTAGCGACTTCATTTCACTGCTTTTCCATCTGCGATTTTACAGTTTGTTACTGGGCTAAATTAACAAACCTAATGGATATTTACTCCAGCGCAGGTGAGACGGCTGAAAAAAGGGGGTTCATATTTTACTTTTTCAGCCATGTCGGTGTCTCCTTTGTGAAACCTGAATGGTAGAAATGCAAAATGAGGTGAAAAATTTGTAATTAATCCGCTCTGGGTGACATCGACGAGGCATTACCCAGCCCCGTTTGTCTGGCCAACATTAAGGGGCTAATTTTGAAAATCTAGCGTGCAGTCAATTTCCCAGGATGCCTGGAGGTGTGAGGGGCGGAGGATTGGTGGGGGGGTTGAAAGGTAGGGGATGACAGGAGCAGGAGGGGCTGATTTCACCCACCTTATTTACCCCTATGCATCATCCGGCTGCTCTCTCGCCTGACGCCAGTGACGGTGGGATTGAAATTAGACCGACTGCGGCTGGCGTTGGGGGAATTTATGACGCCGTGTTGGTATTTGTTTGCTCGGTCTGTGTGTGTGTGTGTGTGTGTGTGCAAGAATGCAGTGAAAACCTGGGGAAATGCATCTTTTTAATAACAGTCAGTGAGGTTAATGCAGCTTACCTTGGAGTGCCGACAGCGGCGGCTGCAGGAGAAGGAGGAAGAAGTGGTGGGGGGGGTGGGGGTTGTTTGACAGACGATGCACAGACGCCTTTAAAGCGGAGTTTACCTTCGCAGGATTCAGGCATCTGAGTCTGAAGAGGAGGCACGAGGGGTGAGGAGGAAAGGGAAAGAAAAAAAGAGAGCCCTAATACTATTGTATGCCTATAACCATCTGTCACAGCTAGCCTGGAGATGAGGCTGAGATTAGGGGGGAATAAACGTCGGGGCCTATAGAGCATCGGTAAAGCCTTCAGGGCAACAAGAACAAAACATGCGGTTAAAAACAAAGAAAGAAAGAAAAAAAAAGAGGTGGATAAACGAGCCAACAACTAAAACTCATGAGGGACGTTCTGATTCTGGGGCGGTCACGGATTACAGATCGTCGCCCGAAATGGGCGAAAAAATGACGGGTAATATCCCAGCAACACTTGGAGGGCTCTCGATGATGATGACGATGATAGTATCAGAGATGACGGCCCAACACAAATGGAGGGGAAGAGTGGAGGTGGAGAGGAAATGGTGTCTTCTTCTCTTTCTCCAGCTCTTCTTCCTCCCCCTCTAAATGCCGAGGGCTTAAGGAAAGGCATTTTGTGGCTCCTGAGGCGTCCACGGTCCCCCCCCTCAAATTTACCGTGAAGGTTCTTAGAGTCCCCATCCAGGCAGGATATTCTCGTTTATTGCTTTTAGAAGACAAACCTCGCAAAAGTACAGTGTCATTGATTCTGGAGAGCAAAGCCCTGGAAGAATACAGAAAATACCTATTTTTTTGTTTTTCCTCCTCCCCCCATTAACCTCCATACGATGTGACACCGAAAGCCATGAAGCCCCACTTTATGTCCGTCAGATTTTATTTGTCCAGGATGACTGGTGATGGAAATTTAATGCAGTTTAATGATAATCTATTCCTTCCTAATTATCATTTTATTTAAACCCTTTTATATCTCTAAAGTGATGTTCGTTAGTTTTTCTGGCTTCTTAAAGCTCTAAAGTTTTTTTTTTTTTTGGGGTTTGGACCGTTACTGCTTTTCAATTCTTTTCAAATAAATATTTTTGTGCATAATCCTCCTTATCTGTTACCTATAAATCCATATTTAACCCCCCCTTAAACTAAATGGTGGTGGACTGAATGAAAAATACCAAAAATGACAGTTTCACATAGGAGTTGGGAATAAATTTGTCCCAGCAAGGTGTTTTCTTAGTCTTGGCCTTATCTTAACACTGTTTAGCTTTACGTAGCTTTTTGTTTTTTACATTAGCTTAATTAGCTTAAAGTTGAATTTATCTTTGTTTAATTTTAGCATTGCTTACTTCAGCTTAGTTTAGCTTGGTTTAGTTCATCGGCTTAGTTTCTTTTATCCCTTTCAAGTTGTCTTTGCTTGGTTTTGTTTATCCTTCTTTAGCTTAGATTAGCTGACCCTAGCTTAGTTTAGTTTAATTTAGTATATCCTTCCTCGTTTTAGCTAAGAAGCTTTTCTATGTTTCGTTTAGGTAACTTTAGTTAGCTTAGATTAGTTTAAGTGTGATTCTGGCTTTAGTTGAATTTATCTTAGTCTGGTTTAATTTACTATAGCATAGCTCAGTTTACTGTTCCAAAGCTTAGTTTTATTTAGGCCTAATGTAGTCTATTCAGTCCTTTCTTTGCTTAGTTTAGCTTAACTCATTTTAGTTTACTTTAAGTTTGTCTTGTTCACCTCGGCTTAGTTTTCTCTACCTTAGTTTAGTTGACCTTCTTAATTTAGGATACCCGTCTTCATCTTGGTTTAATTTATTTTACCTAAGTTAGCTTTGATTAATTTAATTTATATCAGTGTGGTTTAATTGCCCTGGGTTTAGTTTCAGTTGGGCTTATTATAGACTGGTTTTGTCAGCTTTAGCACAGTTCAGTTCATCACACTAAAGCTTGGTTTTATTTAGCTTAAAGCTAGCTTAGTCATACCTTGTTTTGCTTAGTGTAATTTAACTTAATTTAGCCTAGCTTAGCTTAGCTTTGTTTAGCTTAGTTTACTTTCTTAATTTAGTGTTCATCTTGGCTTAGTTTCTTTTGCCTAAATTTGCTTAGATGAATTACTGTGGCTTAATTCACTTTAGTTTAGTTATTGATGGGCTTACCTTAGCCTTGTTTAGTTTACTTTAGCATAGTTTGTCATACTTAAGCTTGTTTTTATTAGCTTAAAGCTAGTTTAGTTTGTCTTGCTTTACTTAGTTTAACTGAACTTGGCCTAGCTTAGCTTAGTTTGCTTAAGCTCGGTTTAATATTCCTTTGTCTAGTTTCATTTATCTTAGTTAATTTAGGTTATCTTATCTTAGTTAAGTTAAGCCTATGTAGTTAGCTTGGTTTAATGTACTTTAACCTATTTTTGCTCAGTTCATCTTACCTAAGCTAAACCTTCCATAGCTTAGATTGGTTTAATTTACTTTAGCTTAGTTCAGTTTATTGTTCTGAGACTTAGTTTTATTTAGATTAGTTTTATCAGTCCTTCATTTGCTTGTTTTAGCTTACTTTAGTTATCTTCAGCTTTGTTTTGTTAACCTCTTTTAGATCTTAGTTTAGTTTAGTTTAGCTTAGTTCACTTAATTAAGTATATCCCTCTTCATCTTGGCTTAGTTTATTTTGCCTAAATTAACTTAGATTAATTAGTGTGGCTTGTTTTCCCCATAGTTTAGTTTTAGTTGGGCTTATCTTAGCCTGGTTTAGTTAAGTTTAATCTATTTTGTACCAAAGATTAGTTTTATTTAGCTTAAACCTAGCTTAGTCTGTCCTTGTTTTGCTAACTTACAGTAACTTAACTTAGCCTAGCTTAGATTTGTTTACTTAAGATTTGTTTAATTTGCCCCAGCCTAGCTTTATTTATCTTAGGTTAATTTTGTTTACCTCATCTTAGTTAAGTTTAGTCTGTATATTTAGCTGGGTTTCAAGTACTTTAACCTATTTTAGCTCAGTTCTACTTAACTACTTTCCGTAGCTTCGCTTGGTTTAGCTTATTTTGTAACTTAATTTACCCTGCCTTAAACAATTTCCTGTCATTACTTTAATCATAAAAGACAGAAAAAAGATTTCAGGTCCAATATTATGATTTTAAGGAGCTGTTAGCTGTGAACTTGGATACAGCTAATGAAGAATGAGGACGATCCATCTCATCTCAACAGTAGAAGTAATTTCTGGACCAAACATTGATAACGCTTGATTTAGTTTACCCTACCTCTGTTTGACTTGGCTAATCTTTGCTAAATGACCATTTTAAGTCAACTTGGCTAAGCTTTGGTTTAAGCTTGGTTTACGTTGTTATCTTAGTTTAGCCTACTTTTCATCTTCTAGAAATTCTAGTTTTTAGATTTTAACCTCACTGCAAGATATGCTGTTATGGTCAACAAGAAGCCAAATGAAAACTTTGAAAGACCTTGAGAAAGCTTGGATGAAAAAGGAAAGTGAAAAGAAGGTATGGGTCAAAATGTTTGCTCTCTGATCAAATGTGCCAATAAATCAAACCTCCTTTTTGATGATTAGTCAGAACAGAACGAGACCGGCCTACATCCCTGAGAGCAGCTGGTTGATGCTTTGAATGCTTGCTTTTTGGGACTTTCTGAAGCAAAGTTGTACATGTTTATCCTTTTGAGAATGAACTCAGACCGTCGACCCAAAGAGAACCCGGACAACATTCGGATAAGGCCAAACAACCTGAGTCTGACCATCAAAGAGATGATGCATCCAGTCCTGTGGCTTCGGTTGAGTCAGATATGTGTCCAACCCCCTGCAGGGCGGAGAAGAAGGAAAGAAAACGGACATGTTCAGTCACTGCGTGGATGTCAGGTGTTTGATACACATCGTTTTCTACGCCATATTCTTATTTTTTAGGACGGTTTTAGAGATTTCTTTCTCATCCAAGACTGGAAACTTGCATCTTTTTATGATCCTTTCTGTTTTCTAACCTTTGTGCTTACGACAGCAGCGTCCCCCATGTGCAAGCGTGCACGCATCAGTGTGTGACCTTCCCGCTGCCCTTGTCATACTGGTCCCAGTGCTGCGGGCTTGGATGCTGGTTGGACAGCTCGGGTCAAGGTCTCCCCTCCCCATCATCTGACCGACGGGGCTGTCACAGCAACAACCGGACCGCTGGCCGAGTCTGCGGGCTCCTCGTTTGTGCACGCACAAATTAACTGACACACACGCCGGGGTCTCCACCCTGCTGCAGATTGACAGTGAGGTTTATTGCTGCTAATACTCCCAGCTGTAAAAGCAGAGCAGCAGCGGCATCCTAATGGAAAATGGACTCATTTCCTGACATGATTGAGGGTGCGGCACACGCCCAAATTTGGTCAATGGGGGCGGTTAATCTGACCGGCTTCCTTCCTGTTGAACTGACCGATATTCTGTAGTTTGTGGAAGTTCCTCCTGGCGTTTTATCTGGTTTTCCTCCATCTTTGTTGCTTTTTAATCAGCCAGGCTGCAAACATTTAACTTAACGAGGAATTTAATTAGTTAGGGGTGAAAATATTTAGAAATATTGATTTAAATTGATCTGGGATTGTTTTGTTTTTTTAGCTTTTTTGGAACTTTAGAACCACAAATTTCAATGTGTCTGAACTGGATTTAATACACAGTCGTTATAGTTGTGAGGTGGAAGAAAATAGGGCATTTTCTCTGTGTTTTTATGAATAAACAGGTAGAAATTATTAGGGTTTTTGTTGTATTTAGCGAGTCGGAATGATCCACCTTTCATTGCAGTTACAGTCCTCAAGTTGCGTCTCTAGCTTCATGTTTGGGGTTGTTGTCCTGCTGGAAAGTGAACCTCCACCCTGGTTTCAAGTCTTCTGCATCCCCAAAGCATCATGGTGCCTCTACTGTGTTTTAGGCTGGTTTTCATCTGACCACATCAGCTTTTATTCCGGTAATCTTTCAGTCAATTTCGTCTACCTGAGCTGTGGCTCTCTACAGCTCCTCCAGAGTCACCATTCTTTCCAACCAAGGGTCATGTTAACTGATTTTTTTTCCGTATTTGAAAGGTAAAAAAAAAAAAAAAAACAGTGATGGAAAAATCTGAAGGCCGTCCGTCATTTTGACAGATTAGTATTTACACAATTAATAAACGCTCAATGCGTCTTGCTAACCAGCAGCTCACAGCGCATTGAAGAGTTACTGAGGCTTTGGAGCGCGTCGATCCTAAGAGCCCAGTGTCGTTCCAACCGCCGGTGCATGCTGCTGTATGTCTTCCCGCTGAAGAGATAGCTTGCGGGTCAGGAAACGGTCCGTTCAGTGTCTTTTTGACCTGTGATCACTTCTGTTGGAGAAATGTTCTCTCGTTTCAAAACTTTGGCTGAAGTGTCGCTTAGTTCCAGTCTCCAGTTTGGCAGCGAAGCGCGGATTCAGCCTCCAGAACAACATCAAAATGAAAAGTCATCTGTCCGAGGAAACAATCCAAAACCTAATAACAATAACCGCTATTTGATTATGCAAAAGCAGGTGAGCATTTGAGTTTCATGCGGAGCAGGAAGAGGATGTGAGACTGTGCGTTCAGGCCAATGCAAGGTGAACTGTTCGTATTTTAAGTGCGATTGTTTGATTTCGTTGTTTATATGTCATTCTCTGTTCAGCTTCTTCAGATTGAATATTATATAAAATGAATAAAACCATAAATGGCCTACTATTGTGTTGTTTTTTGACAACAAAAAACCCTATGGCGACCTCTGAACCAACATAACCTTCTTTAAACTTCTCCAGAACTTTCCTCCTGACCTGAGATCACACATGGAGGGGACTGTTTACTGATTATGGTGACTCCAGACGGGAAAATTCTCCGCACTGGATTTTATTCAGAGACTTCAAAGTAAAAGGGCCTGCATCAAAATGCTCTCCACACTTCTCAGATTCTCTTTTGTTCGCAACCTTGAGTTAGTCTATCGAATAAAATCCTAATAAATATCTTGACAAATGTTCCTTTTGGACTGCAATGCAGTGACAAAGTCGTGTAAATTTCATTCAAAGCTCTTAAATCCCACTTCTTTCATCTCTCCGCTTTCAGTCACGTGAGATTAGCTGCTTCTGAGTGAACCTCTTGCTATTTTGGACTTTTTCTTCATTAAAGCCATTAGCTTTTCATGAGGCAGCCGCGCGGCGTCCTCGTGCTAATTAGGTGTCTATATTTCTATATCTCGTTATTGGATTTATTTTATATTGTGCTTAATAGTAAATAGTGTTTGAATTTTAAAACCCACCTCTCGGGGAGCGACTTAAAGGGGAATTTTTAATCAGGGCTTCTGTAAATGAAAGGACCCGGTTTGCTGGGTTATTCAACCAATGTGTCCTAATGAGTTTGCAGGTTTGTAGCAGATACACACTCTGATTATATTTTGATATATAGATATATATATATATTATTATTTTTTTTGTGTGTGTGCTGCGTCTCCACCCCACTCCGGTCGCAGCAGGAGACGGGTGAAGGGGGTGGACATTCATCATCATCACCATCACCATCACTGCCATCATTTCGGAAGAAGGTGCAACATTGTTGTTATGTTTTAAAAATAATTTCGGGTGACGAGGCGTGCTGATGTCTTACCTGCTGACGGGCGAGTGACTCCTGCGTCTCCTGCGTTTCAGCCTGGCTTGACAATTAAGACCTGGGCGACTGTAGCCAGGGGTTAATACCGCTCATTAAAAGAACTAGGTCATTAGCGAAGAATCAAGGCTCTTAGGGCGGCAGGGGATGTGTGGGGGTGGAGGTGGGGATTGATGGAGAGGAGCAGGAGGAGGGAGGAGGTGGCAGCAGCGGCGGCGGTGTACTAAACTGCATCTCAGTGAACATGCAGCTCCTTACATTAATTAACCTCCCTTTTCCTTGTTGGGGAGGTGGGTGTGTGTACGTGGAGGGATATGCTGTTATCATATATGCACACGGCTGTACACCAATTAACTGCAGAGAAGAAGAAAGCTAGATTCCAGTCCTCCCTGTGGTGGCCCCGCGCTCCTGTGTGAGCAGAGTTACATTATTTCAGGAGGATGAGGGGTGGAGAGGGGGGTCTAATGTCTGTATGATGAGTAAAAAGGGTATTAAAATAAAGGAGGGGAATCATGGCAGAAATCAGCCGACGCTTTACCACAGGGGAGAGGAAGCAAATAAAAGCCGCGGAAATGAAAATAAATAAGCTCTGCTAATGCCTCACCTTAAGGAGAACCGCCACCGTACGGCACTAATATTAAGCTGTTTGACCTTCAGGATCGGAGGTGGTGGTGGTGGTGGGTGCAGTAGATCAGTTTCAGACTCTGAGATGTCAGGTGTAAACTGTGCTTTAGGTTATTAGTAAGCTGATTGTGGCAGGAAATGACATAATGCAGGAAGTTTTATATGTTTGACGTTCGCCATCACCTGGGATGGAGTCCTGGACTCAGACTCGGGTCATGTTTAGGGACTTGTGAGTTGACTTGAGCAGCACAGCGATTACTTGCACTTGGGCTCGAACTTCCAACGTAAGACTCAGACTTGCAATGTTAGAACTTAAAGGTTGAATATGGAACATTTTCTTAAAAAGCTATTTAAAAAATAATAATAATAATACCTCCACGGGTGTTTCAAGTGGTGCAAAATGAAATTATTTGAATTACAATGTAACAAAATAGGATTAAAATATAATAAAATATAAATTTTAACGGGCACGACAATGACGTAATGTTTACACCTACCACCAGAAGCGGCCGCGGGATGCCAGATACAGTCTCTATGATCCAACTATGTGGTCGGTACAACTCGGCTGGTACTAGGAAAAATGGCTGAGTCTGCAAGTCAAGCAGCAGCTTCAGAGCTCTGGAGGAGATATCGTTATCCGTCTCAGGAGAGGAGTGACCGGAGAAGAACAGAAACTAGAGAAGTTTTAGGGGAAGCCTACACTAGATGGACCCGCATAAAACATGTCCACGGCGTCAAACACACGCGGGAACGGCGACTTTACTCCTGGATCGGTAAGCTAACTCACTCGCTAACTTTAGCTGTCAGTTAAACTGCTCTAAAATACATTCCTCACTGGACGCGGTTCAGGCTGGTAACTGGGCGTATCGGCAGCAAACCAGGCAACCCAGCAGCGGGAATTATTTTTCTATTGTTGTAGCTACAACTTAGACCCACTAGATGTCGCTATAGTGTTCATGTTCCATATTCAACCTTTAAACTTAAACTTGGACTCAGACTTGCAACATTAAAACTTAAGCTTAACTCGGACTTGCAACATTAAAACTTAAGCTTAACTCGGACTTGCAACATTAAAATTTAAGCTTAACTCGGACTTGCAACGTTAGAACTTAAGCTTAACTCGGACTTGCAACGTTAGAACTTAAACCTGGACTCAAGTCCTGAGTCGAATCCCCATTAAGGGATTTGTCACTTGACTTAAACAGCAGGCTGATGACTTGCCCTTGGACTCGGACTTGCAACGTTAGAACTTAAACTTGGACTCGAACTTGCAACATTAGAATTTAAGCTGGACTCGGACTTGCAACGTTAGAACTTAAACTTGGACTCGAACTTGCAACATTAGAATTTAAGCTGGACTCTGACTTGCAATGTTAGAACTTAAACTTGGACTCAAGTCCTGAGTTGAATCAAGATTAAAGGATTTGTGACTTGACTTAAACAGCAGGCTGATGACTGGCCCTTGGACTCGGACTTTCAACGTTTAGACTTAAACTCGGACATATAAAATTGCTATTGTTGGAATTAGCATGTAGCCGATGCTAATGTTAGCCTGTTATATTAGGTCAGATTACTGGACAAATCTAATAACTTCCCAAAACCTTTGTAATTGCACAGGCGAAATGTCGATTTATTGTTTTCAAGTTTATTTTAAGCCTGTTTTATTTTGCACGCCAGCGTAGCTCGCTGTGTTAGCTCGCTGTGTTAGCTCGCTGTGTTAGCTCGCTGTGTTAGCTTGGTGATAGCATTTTAAAATAAAGTAAACCATGTATGGCTGCCATTATTCTAGTCTTAAAGTCTAACCTCTGCTCTCTTATTTTTGAGTTGCTTTCCGGTGATAATGACTTGTCTTGAACTGGAAGATTCTTTTTGGGGCTTGGCCAGTAGGACCTAGCAACTTGCACTTGGACTCGACCTCTAAGGACTCATGTGTGACTTGAACTTGAGAGATGGTGACTTGACCACACGTAAAGGTGGTTCTGATTGCTGCTCTTATCAACTAAAATATCACCTGGACCCATAAACACTCATGGAGAATTTCAGCCTGGGTTTGGCTTTAATGTTTGTAAAAGTGCAACAGAAGCGTCTTGATGAAGACCTTTACAGCTAGAAGCGTTAGGTTCAATTATCCGAGAGCTGCAAAACCTGGATATTCTGCATACCACAGTGCTGGGGAAAAGTATTTACTCCCTTCTGTCACACGTAAATGTTTCAGTTCAAACTATTTAAAATCGGACAAATAAAAAATGAACTACAGTAAAAAAAAAAAACTGTATGCAAAGTAAAGAGATAATTTAAAAAAGAAATATAACAAAAATCTGACAAATATAACTTGAGTAAACATAAAAATACTTTTTCAAATGATTTACTTAAGGTCGAAATGGTATCCAAACCAACCTTAGTCGTTTTGAATCATAAATTAACTTTAACCGTTTTCTAGTTGTTTATTTTGCATGTAAGCCATAGAATTAAGAGGTCCCTTTTAACAGAACCTGTCAGGCAACATGAGATAGACATAAAAAAACACATGAAATTAAAGAACAGATCAGAAACTGTTCATCTGTTAAGTTCAATTCTAAAAATCACAATATATAGTCTTACTCATAGTATCGCAATATATCGTATCTTCACCCCCTGTATTGTGATACGTATCGTATCGCCAGATCCTTGCCAAAACACATCCCTAGTTACAAAGTTATTTCTGAAGCTTTGGGACTCCAGGGAACCGGAGAGATGATCCACAGATGTAGCGAACACGGCGAAGTGGAGAACCTTCCCAGCAGTGGCCGGTCACCAGAAATACTCCCAAGAGCTCATGAAGGACTCGGATCTAAAGCTCTGCAGGCCTCACTTGCCTCAGTTAAGGTCATAGTTCAGGATTCAACAATAATCCTGGGACTGAGCTCCAAGTCCAGAACCACTTCGGACCCAAAAGAACACTAAAGATCTTGAGATCTTGATGACTTCTGGGAAAGTTCCCAGAGGACCAATGACACAAAGTGGGAACTTCATGGCTTCAGTCAAGCATGGTGGTGGTAGTGTGATGGTCTGGGACTGCCTTGCTGTTTCAGGACCTCGACGACTGCCTGTGATTGACGAAACCCTCAATCTCGCTTGGGTTAGAATCATCTTATCGAAGTTTTTCCAGTGGCCTAGTCAAAGTCTGGGCCAGAAATGCAGCGGTGTGACCTTTAACAAAGCCGTTCATGCTTGAAAACCCTCCAATGTAGCTGGAATAAAGCAATTTTGCAAAGGAGAATGGGTCCAAAGTTCTCCACAGTGACATAAAGGACTGTTTACCGATTATCACAAACATTTAATGGCAGCAGTTGCTACCAAACGTGGTACAACCAGTTATCAGGTATAGCGAGCAGTTATCTTTACTTATTTAAAGAAGCTGCATCGATGAGTCGATGCTACTTGGTTAAACAGCCAGTCTTAGCCTGCAGTCTGGACTGCTTTCCTCATCTTTTACGTCCAGTTTGTGATTTTCACCCAAATCCAAAGTCTTGCCACAGCTAAAACCCTTTTCATCAATTTTCCTGCCGTTTTCTCGTGATATAAATACAAAAAATTGTTGCTCGTCAAACTCAACGACGGACAGAATACCACCTAGCGCTCAACACCGACGGCCCCTTGCTCCGCCTCTACGCCGATCCCGAAATCATCTGCAGACCTGGTAGAGGTTAGCTTCACCCATTTGCTCCCGTTGGGCCGGGAAATGTCAAACATTATCTGTGGTTCTGGATGAAAACGACGAGCGGCGTGCCTGCGTCCTGTGATGAGGGGAAGCCAGGAGACCTGCTGCGTGGCGTCTTTGAAGACGAGACACAAAGGTCTTCAGATATGAACGGCCACTGAAATATTCTCCCGAGGGTCTTCGCTTTGAAGTTTAATTTGAGAGAGGAGGGTGGGGTGATTTTTCAAAAGGTGGACAGCTCAATTTTGTAAAACTCTAATATCAGGCAGCTTTGATAGGTAGCTTTTCTTCATTTTCTACAATAAAGTGTGAAAGGAATTCAAGGGGGGTTAAATTAGCCTTAATATCAGGCCCGTGTGGCAGTGTTTTTATCTGCTAATTTCTCAAGCATCGTAATGAGACGGTACCGAGCGATGGAGCGATTTGAATTTAAATGATATAATACTCGAGATAGCCCTAATTCACCCATACATATTTAATCTGACACATTATCTCGCCCCTGCGATGACCAGATCTGATACGACGACTCGGCCGCAGGAAGGAGCGGGGGGGCGCCGGCGTACGACGGAGAGGGCGCGGAAAGGAAAGGTGGTGGGGAATGGGCTCGGTGCAATCAGAGCCACTTTAGAGCGCCGAGTGGGTCCGTCGTCTCGCTGAGGTAGGAGGAGGAAGAAACCTGCAGTGATCCAGTGGAGGGAACACGTGACGCTAGCCGGAGCAGTGACTACCTCAGTTCACATCTGGGCCCTCCTCAACGTTTCAGACTGCCCTTTGTGTCCTTGCATGCTTACATGCATCTGAGATGCTCCTTTTCCACCACGTTGGCTCCCGTATCACTCCTAATGTGTAGCGTTTAGAGCTGTGAAAAGGTTTGTGCTCCCTTTTAAAGGTAACAACAAAACTCTGCTTTCAAAGGGAAAACATGTTATGGCTATGGTCAAGAATGTTTATGAGCAGAACTTAGAGAGCAGTGCAACTTTAAAAAATGACTGCAAAAATAAACAAAAAGGCCTCCCAGCCATGGGCGGTCCTAGACAGGGGCCAGCGGGGGCCAGTGCCCCCTTAGAACTGTTCCTGGCCCCTCTTATGGCCCCTGTACAGCAGAAATAATATTAAATTAAGTTTTTAAGATGATTTAGGAAAGATACCATAACTAAATTATCTCTTGGACCGATTTCACTTCTTACCTTTAAAGTTTTATTTTAAAAATGAGTTAAAAATTAATGTGTTGAACTTTTAGCTTCAGCCATATTGATTTTCATCTGCAGGAGCCAAAAGAGTCCCTTTGGCCCGTTTAATATATTAAACAATGAGATATTGAAATATTGTTTCATTCTTTTTTTTGTGCCCCCATGAACAAACTCTGGCCCCCTTGGTAAATTTGGTCTAGAACCACCACTGCTCCCAGCTATCACTATACTCTGTATTGAAAAATTCTTAATTAAGCGTTGTTGTAACTCATATTAGCCAAGTTTCTTCAAAGATTTGTTGTAGATGCCGATGGTCGTGGGGAGGATTGATCTCCTGTAGCACTCTGCAGATCTGAAAAAGCCTCTGACTGAAGACACTCACACTTTGGAGCTTATTATGATCAATGGAGGAGATGGTTTGAACTTACTCCTTTCACTCTCCTCTTTGCCCCTGCACTGGATCCACGGCATCTCCTTTTCAACTCACCTGGGATTTGTGGCTGAATTTGGGCTTTTGTGATGTTAATCAGGTGCTCCCAGTTGTAAACAACCTTGTTGCTACGGCTTTGCAGCATAACAAATCTGCAAAAGTAAAAAAGTATCAGCAAAAAATCCTTCCAGCTGCACAGCATTCAGAACCGGAGAGAATAGTTTTCCAAAAAAGTAATGCTTTGCCATAAACTGAGGAACTGAGGAAAGTTTTTAAAAGAAAAAAATCAGAACAGAAGTAACAGAGGTACTCCAACATGTTGCCCCCTTGAGCGGCGCAATTTCAGGAATGGTTTCCAGAAATGGTTTCTCATCCAGCTAAAGTAGAAAAAGAAAGATGGACCAAACCAGAACTTTGTCAGTGAACGTATCTTTCAGCACCCATAAGGTCCATAACACGCTCTGCACTGAACTGAAAGACTCACCTAAAACAATGTCAAGCTGAATGTAAACATCACTGAAACCAGAGAAAAACCAGATGACGTCCAACATGGGTACCAGTAGCATCCAATCAACCCAAACTCCTTATTTTGGGCTTTTCCCAACAGCTACCCATGCTGCATTCAAGTACAGCTCGGAGACTAGGCTGTCGAAATATCAAAACAACTCCAAAAGTGTTATTTTAACATTTCTAAACATTAACACTGACTTTAAGTAGTGATACTGTTTTCTACTCTGGCTATGTGCGCTTGTACTACTTTTGCTTTATGTAAAGAAGTACAAACAAATCTCCAGTCAAGTCAAACTTTCTCTCTTTTTTAAATTTTAGAACATGATAAAATTCAAATGAAATTCAGGAACTGAATGTAAGGAATTCAGAAAAAAAGTTATTTGTTTAATGTTGATCAAAGTAAAAAGAAAAGAAGTCATACACACATTTCTATTTATTTTTCTTGATTGAAGTGTACTGAAAATGTACCGAACAGTGATTTTTTTGTTGTTGTTGTGTGTCCAGTTACACCCCTACTATGGTCCACTCTACCCCCTAAACCTAACGCCATCAAGGGCTTGAAATAACTAGCAATGAGTCTCTTGCTACCTACGCTCTTTAGATGTGGTCTTCAAGATGTTTTTTGGACCGTAAGGCTGGGATTTCATGGTTCCTTCACCAACAACAAGATCCCAAATCAGCAAAGCACCATACTGCCACCATCGTGTTGCACACCTGCCAAAACATTCACAATCCATGCACTATTTTCATAATCGTCTTGGGGTACCTCAACATGTTGAACCAAGTGAGGTCTATAGTCCTTCAGAAGGTTAATGACTTGAGATTTGTCCGGCAAACACCCGCTAACAACTTCGTCAAGGATGGTAAACGACTAAACATCATTGCTAAAGCAGCTGGCTGTTAACAGAGCTGTGTCCATGCTTATTTAAAGAAAGTTTAGTGGAAGGAAAAAGTGTAGTCCTTTTCGCATAAAGGCGCGTTTTGAATTTTAGGAGGAAATTAGGCTCCCACCGTTTCCAGGAAGTGTGTGGAGACACGGAGCCGAATCTGTTTGAGGTCAAGAATGAGGTTTCCACAGTCAGTGACGCCACTGCAGGTCAGCACAACAGTCCTCGTAGAGGACAGAGCCCTGTATGCTTCCCTCTGCTGGACCGCTCCACACCGCCAAAGATACCAAACAACCATCAGGGTTTCCCCAACAAGCTGGTCTGGCCTAAACTCTGGACAGACACCAGAACCAACAATGCAGATGACTTGAAGGTCACTACCGAAGCAACCCGGGCTTCCTGAACACCTCACCAGAACCATAGGTTGATTTTCTCCATGCCACGCTGCATTGATGCAGTAATTCATGCAAAAGGAGCCCCAACCTTCCAGATTCCATACAGTATATGTACATAATGCTAAACAGACCCACATTTATGTTCTTGAAAATAATTTTCTCTTGGTTTTTATGCAATATTAGTATATTCTGAGCAACTGAATAGTGGGTCCTCGGTTTGGTATCAGGATTGGGCAGTAAATGCGTGGAAAAAGCAAAGAAATACCCCAGAAAGCCTGAAGAACAAAATAAAAACGGTCTCATGTCTCTCATGATAAATAAAACCTTGAAATGTACATTTTCTTCCACATGTCGGGCAGCCAGTGGAGTATTTAGGATGATCCTTACGGAGAGGAAATTACTTTCAGCACCAAGAACAACATCCGTACCCTGCAGCTTTGTCTATAGTTGAGGGATTTGCTGCTTGCACAGAGAAGAATCATCCCAGAAGTTGAGCATCGTACCTCCTGTGTCGGCCATAAGCACCCAACTGTTACTGCGTGAGCGCATAGCTGCAGCTATAGGAGGGTAGAAATGAGAGATTTGCTCAATTAAGCAGTGCAGCCCAGCTGAGGACAGCACCTGTGCACATTGGAGTCTCGTGTTTCTCTCTGCCGATAACACGTCCGATTACCCTCTAAGGCACGCAGCCGCCGAAGGCTCGGTGCGTCTGCCTACCTGGTGCGACGCCTCACCCAGCCACATGGGGCTTAATTGCTCTCCGGGTGTTTAGGTGCACTTGTGTTTTGGAGTGTTTAATTTTCGCCCGCCTGGTGTAGCGACGAGCGGCTCGCACTCTCCCCGGCTTCCGACAGTTGGACGAAATCACAAGACGATGGCGGAAAGCTGCGAGCGGATGGAAGAGGCTCCCGCTGTTTGCAGCACGAAGCGGTCGGCCTAAATTACCTGTTTGCATGCAGAGGTGTGTTATCCAGCAGGCTAAAGCTGCTGGGAATACTCCGTCTCTGTCTGCTAATGGGAAAGTGCTACTGCTGAAAAGAATCAAGAGGAGATGATTAGACGGATGTCTTCCAATGTGACTCAAAGACTCTTCCTTTACCAGACCTTTATTAAAAAATGTTATACCTTTAATGCATCATGGCTGAAACGTCCTTCAGTGAGAAGATCTGATGTATGAATAGGGATGATTTTTGGAGTTCCTTCACCTTGAGTTGGTCCAGATTCAACCAGGGCTCCTGAGGTCTGGAGGAGTCTGGGGTTAGTTGGGTCTGGAACTAGTTTGGTCTTTTTTTCTCCAGTTCTTCCCAATTCACTTAGTAAAAGTTGTATCCATCCATCAATTCGTCCATCCGTCTGTCCTTAGTGTGTCCAGCCATCTATACATCCGTGGCTTTAATATTTGAGCATTTTGATTTTTTTTTAAACAGACATGGACAGATCTGAAAGCCGTTCGTCATTTTGACAGATTCCCACCTCTGACCACTTGGGGCAGACGCGTAGACATTTTCAACTCAAGGCACAGAGGTCAGGTAACTAAATCTATGAAAGATTCCTACGCGAGCATCTGACCCGATTTCAAAACTTTGGCTGAAGTGTCTCCAGTGTGGCAGCGGAGAGCAGGATCAGGCTACAAAACCAAATCTAAAACCCTCATGAGAAGTCGGAGGCCACTATTTGATTAGGAACAAACGGGTGAGCATTTCAGTTCCATACGGAGCAGGAGAAAGAGACGGTTAGTTTTTTCGTATTTTAAGTGTAATTGTTTAATTTAATTGATTATATGTAGTTCTACAGTATGTTCAGCTTGTTCTGATTGAATATTAATTAAAATAAATTAAAAAATAAATACTATTGAATATGTTATATTTTTAAAAATGTACGGGTAAAAATAGATTATGACCGGATTTTTTTTTTTTTTACCCCCTTATTTATTGATTCATAACGTGCTTTAAAATATCCGAAGCGCATCACAATAAAAACAAGCAACAACAAAAAAAAAAAAAAAATCACAATTTTACAAATGAATATGCTAAGAGACATTAAAAGCCTTCCTGAACAAATGCATCTTCGGTTTACTTCAGTCAAAATGACGGACAACGAAAACACCTAGCGAGACCTTTGGTCTATTAGTATGTCCAACCATCAATCCCTCTGTCCAGCCATTGGTGTTTCCATTGTTTAATCCATCTATCTGTCCATTATTATGTCCATCGGTCCGTCTCGCTATCAGTTTCTCAGTATGCCCATTGTTCAACCCATCTATCCATAAGGGTGTCCATCAATCTGTCCATTGCATGAATTAGTAAACATTTGACCGGGGGAAGGTAAAACCTTTTCTGGACAGCAGAAATCTGATTCTAGTGGTTTCAAATCAAATGATGAAACATTTGGGAAATATTTCTGACCACATCTTTATTTTATTATTGTCTGAAACGAGATCCAGCATCCTTCAGTTTCTGCCCGTCTGACACGAGATTTCTTTGCGTTCGCAATTGAAAGGTTGGGACTGAAACAGAAATTCATTCTGTCCCAAATGTTGCTTTTTGAAACTTGTTATAATTAAAAACGTGTCTTTTAATCTCCATACTTTGGTTCAAGGTGAGTTTAAATGTTGAATTTAATGACATAAAATCTTGCATAAAAGGCCCGCCATCTTCTTCACATTCATCTGTTGTTTCTACAGTATGTTATGGGCTCAGATGGTGGAGCACGTTAATCTCCCCGTGCAGCGTTGCTGGGATCTGCTCCCCAGCAAACAAAACAAGACAATTTCAACTGGCAACATTGCCCCAAGACGGAGGGGAGAAAAGTTGCAGAGCAGATGTCGGTTGTTGTGTTCCTCTCTGCGGTTTTCCTTTGCCCGTGCGTGGATCTTCTATCAAAGTGGGCTTATCCGAATAAAGTGCTTAAAAGCTTTTCTGACGCCTGGTGATGTGAACGCTCCTTGGCTTGATCTGCAGACTAAACAAACCGTAATGATGCAAGCTTGTGGAAAGATGCACGCAGCAGTCGAACAACAAATGCCCTCGCTTGATGTTTTTATTAATGTTTTCCCTTCGCCTTTTCATCACGCTTTCTCATCCCTCTCCTTCGCCGCGATGGATCCTACTTTGTGTTTGTTCCTGCGGAGGTGCGGAGGAACGCCGCGGCTTTTAAATTCATGCAGGAAAACGTAGGGGAACGTGTCATCCGCCGCCTTGCCCCGCAAATTTCCCTCGGGACGGCGGAGACATAATCAAAAATATTCAAATACTCTCCAGTCAGTGTGAAGAAACAACAATCCTGCTGAAAAAGGTGTATTTTCCAGCTTAGAAAATAAGCCGAGCCCCTCTCTGAGGCGACGGCATTAACTTTTTAACATTCTGTGTTTTGTAACAAGGTTGAATTTGGGAAGAAAGTTCGGAGCCGTACTCCTAAGACCTGCCGGTCTCCTTTCAGCGTCTGAGAAGAAGGAGCGTCTGAAGTCGCGACTTCTGGCTCGCACGACGGGCGAGGAAGACGTGGAGCGATCCGCTCGCTGAAGCCAATCAAAAGACCTGAATTCTATTTGTTTTGTTTCAAGGGAAGACGACAAAGGGGGCCTCAAGGTCTTCTTCAAGATGGCTCTGAAGAAGCCCGAGACGGGCGGGGAGAGACGAGACAGAGGGAGGACCAAAGCTTTCAAGTGCCCGTCCTTGGTGGGACCTTTGCCGCGGTGCCAGGTACACAGCTTTTAGGACGAGGGGAGCGTGGTGAAGGCGGAGGGTGTTTCATGTCGGTGCGTAGTTGGGAGTTATTAATATTCTCAAAGACTGAGTTTTCTCCCCCGGATTGAAATAATGGATCATACTTAAAAGGGGAAGAACTCATTTCAGGTTTTAATACGGTAAGCCTGTTGGAACCAATTATTGGAGGTGCTTTGCCATTGTCATCTTGCATTTCTCCTTGAGGAGATTAACTGGCAGCGCTGAAAAGGCCCCACAGTATCCGGGATTTCTCTCATTCCCAGAATCTGCCTGAACAGAAATCATTTTTTTGATTTCTTCATGAGAGCGAGCGGGTGCGTGCGTGTGTGTGTTTGAGTGTGTGTTGCACGTCTGCGCCCGTGTCAACTTCCAACATGTTCCACGTATTTTGGCTTCATGTTCTACCTAATTATTGCAACTTGATCCTAAAGCAGGAGTGTCCTAATCCTCTGCTGTACTGCAGAAATCCTGCTTCACAAACTTGGGTGGGAAAATTTGGCCTGTTTTTAATAGACTGGGAGAGGAGCTGTGTGACGGCAGAAGGACGGGCCTCTCTGGGAGCCTCCTCTTTGTTTCTTCGTATGCTAATTCACGAGCAGAGGCGGCAGAAAAAAGTTGCAGAAAGTTGGAGGAAGTTGTGCGATGAGAAGGAAAGCGGAGGAGTCTTGTTTCCTTATGTTCTCGGGTCCCTGAACGAGTCAAAGTATGAAAGAGGAGCTGGAGAGCTTACAGAACTCCAACGTTAAAGTTTTTATTCCAGAAATATAACTTTAACATCCAAATGAAACTCTTCTAAAGGAGACTGAGATGTTGATCATTATGAGCTGAAGGTGGGACGCTCTGAGATGCTTCAGGTCATGTTTCACCTTGGTTATAGTTGGAAGCACATCTATCTATCCATCCAGAAGGGAAAACCAGACATTCTTCTGCCCAGTAACGTTCCCAAGATGTCTCCTATCCAGAAGAGGCAAATAGTCCTTTCTGCAGGTTCTAGGTTCTCCAGTATAAGGGATGTGCCCAGAAAGCATCACACTGTAAGTATCCAGGGTGCCTGATTAGATGCGTGAGCCACCTCTATTGGATGATGAAGAATCCAGCCATCTTACAGTTAGTATTGTCGACCACATGAGGGGCAGAACATAAAGAGATCACTAAATTAGGAGCTTTGTTTTGTTGCTCAGCTTCCTCTTCACCACGACATACCTGAGCAATGCCAACATGCCTCCAGATGAGGAGGAAGGTCGTCCATCCACCTCCCACCCCAACCATCCATCACTCCTGAACGAAACGTCAAGACGTTTCAAGAAATCCACTTCTTTCTGTTGAAGAACCATAGAAACAACAACTCTTATCACGACTACAAACTACTGAGATGGTACGTTGATAGTCGTGGCCTGCAGACACCAACAGAATCACATCATCCTCAAAAATCCAAGATGATATGAGATTCCCAAACCAGACACCCACAAATGAGATTGTTACCAAATAGGAGCGCTGGTGGAGTTCAACCCAAACTGGGAACATTTTATTCGGACAAAGCTTTGGATACACAATGACCAAATTGTCCTTAAATGCAACCCGGGTACCCCATACCCCGGTAGCACCCCCCAACGTTGAGGGATAAAATCACAAGTCCTCTCCTGATCCACAAAGCCCATGTGGACCAGATCTGGGTCAGCTTGGATTCCTTCTTTTGACCAGTTGTTCCTACAATGTGTTTTTATTCTCTAGGATTAGAAACGCATAACCTTCCAGACATTGGACATCCAAAACACATGAAATAATGTTTAAAATCAGTCAGATTTGCCCAGAGATGCTGTCTCCTGTCTGGTATGGACCAAATTAAAACCAACTAATGGCTGAAATAAGCTCATGTTGACGTCTTTGGTTAGACATCAATAGACATTTTCATGTAGATGTTCTCTCCATGCTGTGAACAATAAGCCTTAAGTGTACTGTGAATGAAGCTCCTTTCCCCCCCACTACATTTAGAGATTGGAAGATGTCTTCCTGTAAATGTCTTTTCTACATTTTTAATTGGTTTAATTTGTTCTTGCATGTTTTGCTTTTAACCCATTTTTGAAAATCAAAATTGCTTCATGCAGACATCTTTTCCACACTGTAAACATTGTGTATCAATAGATGCCTCCCTGTAGGTTTTTTTCTCTAGGTCCCAGTGAAACCTTTCACTCGCCAATCCCATGTAGGAATCAAAAGATTACTTATATTATGGGGTTCCACAGTATTAGGAAAATCCTTGATCTGCAATATGTGTTAATGCATGGTGCTAGGATAAATTAGCCAATATTCAGTAAGGTCCAAATTATTCCCTTTAATATTGGTATCATCTCCAATAATGTGATATCTGCCTTTCTTTTTTCCATTAATCTCTTTTGTTTTCACATAAATAATGTCTCTTAAAAACAATAGCTTTTCCCTTTTACCAAATTTACATTCTATTTATACAAAAGGAAAATCCATCCTTCCATTGCTTTTTCAAAAACATTTTTCACAAAATAACATGTTCTAAAGATAAATCTGCAAAACGTTTCTTCTTTGTTATTGGTTTAGCAGGGTGTGTGGTGTACCTACAGGGATAAGTAATTGGTCCCAGTCTTTTCTCGATTTGCATCCCGTGTGTTGGCTAGCATATTCAGACATCAGTCATTTTTCTTTTTATGAGATAAAAACTCTTTCAAAACAGACATAGAGGGACAGATACTTTATTCATCCTCTAAGGGAAATTTAGGGATCCAGTAACCCAGAAGTGCAAAAGAAATAAAATAAAAACACAATCCTCAGGGGGTCCAGCCTCTTGCCGAGCACAGAGCCAGCTTTCCTCACCAGCCTGTAGACCCTGTAGTGAAAGTAGACTCGACTCCGCCTCTTCCGAACAACGGCATCTGTTGGCAGACCAGCCTAGCTTGTTGTCAAGGTGCACCCCCAGGTATTTATAGGTTTGTACCTCTTCAATGACCCCTCCATTGATGGCGACAAGCTGGAGCGATGGCTTCCGAAAGTCTATCATCATCTGATTGGTTTTGAGGGTATTCAGCAGGAGGCACTTCTTCATGCTCCAGTCACTGAAGGTCCTCACCAATAGCACACCCCAATAGCTGAATCATCAGAGCACTTCTGAATGTGGCAGATCTTAGATCTGTACTTAAAGTCCACAGTGTACAATGTAAACCGGTATAGAGCTAGAACCGTCACCTGTGGAGCACCGGTGTTGGTCACCGTTTCTCAATCTGATAAACAGTGGCCTCCCTTTCAGGTAGTCCCCATGAAGGGACGTAAGCGTCAGCCCCCTTTTTCTCGAGCTTGTTCTGGAGCAAAAGATGGCGGATGGTTTTAAATGCGCTTGTAAAGTTCAGAAAGATTAATCTTTACATATTCACCCCTTGCATCCAGGTGTGAATGGACTTTATGGAACTTGTACAGGACCGCATCATCCACTCCTAGCTGTTAAGCGTTTTATTAGGGTGCTTCTCAAGTCACCTTGAGGTCCATCACTGGTGGTGATAAAAACAACCTGGTGTTCTGTTCTGTAGATAAACCAACCTTTTCTGTCATTTCTAAGTAATATTCATATTTGTATTGCTTTGGTAGATTTGGTGTACCACAAGGATGAGATCTTGGTCCAATTCTTTTCTCAATCTATATGTTCCCCTTCTAACCAAAACATATTTTATCATCACTGGTTAGACTGATGGATCCAATCAGTCTATTCAAAGCCTTGTTTTATTTGGAATATAATCTACACCTAGGTAACTTTAAACAAATCCTTTATCTTATAAAGCATTCAGTTGCTTTAAAAGTGCTCTACAGACAGTATTTTCTGATTATTACCTCAGCTGACGCATTACTCCCTTGGACAGAATAGCCTAAACCTCCCTGCAGAACCTGTCTGTTTTGTTATCTCCAGATTCCTCACCTCCCTCCCTCCACCCCGCCAGAACCAGGAGTGAGCAGCATTCTCGGATCATTACTCCTCAAAGAAATTTAAGCGAGGGACGCCATTTAATTTTTTTTCTCCTGCCCAAATGCAGTCAGTCATTAGAAATCCTAGCTGTCATGGTAGTGCCATTTTTGGTGCGGGGTGTGTTTGTTGCCTCATTTCTTTTAATTTCATCTCCATTAGCTTAATTCTTTTTTAATATTTCCATCTAACGAACTTTACAGTCCATTTTGTCTCAGTGTCTTGCTAAGCGAGTTTTATGAAGCAGGCAGTTGGGTTTTCCATTTGAGAGCGGGTGAGGGAAGGAGGAAGGGGAAGGGGGGGTGTAATCGAGGAGAGCCCCGGTGCCTTTGTCAGCTTATTTTTGGCACCTTAGCAAGCAGTTCTGCTTCTTCGCCTTGATTATACAAGCAAACAACTGCATGAAGTTCATTAACAATAAAGCACAGGCTAATTAAGCCGAGCCCCTTAGACAAACCAGAGCTGTCATCCTGCATGTGTTCGGAGCCGATTGAGCTGTTAAAGATTTACCTTCACTTGTCTTTTATTCCTCCGTTTCCTCACAAAGGCCCTCGCTGATTCGTCTCGGAGGGCTTTTAACCTCGCGGAGCGTCAGCTGCTGCCATTTGGGGGGTGGGTTTTCTTCAAGCTACAGGAGCCTTACAAGGATAAAGCAACATTAACTTTTTCTGTTTTCTCTTTGTTTCATCGTGATGTGCTACAGGAAGCTGCCCATGTCCTCTTAACGTCGTTAAATATCATGATCCTGTTGCACTACAGGCCGCAATAAATTGCATGCGAATCAGAAGTTGTGAGCCGTGCCATTTGCAAAATGGCCCTCCAACCCTTCGTTAATGTAATTTGCATAATTGCTCCCTATCAGCAAACGGATGAGAAGCGTTGGTTTGTCTGCAGAGAGCGTTCAGGACATATTAGTTTTTTTCTAAGTGCTTTGTATTAGAGAAACCCAAACATGCATTTGCAGGTTCTAAAAACAAAAACCGGCACTGAAATGGCTCTGTGAACTAACTTTGATGAAAGCTGAGGAGTTCTTGAACCGAGTTTGCTTGATACAGAGGAAAACCTCAGTGTGTAACCTTCAGGCCTCCCCTTAGCTGCAGTTTCCTCCTCCTCTTCATCTTTGAAGGCTCCGTTCTACCCCCCTGGGGATGCAAAAAGCCGCGGTTCCCCACTGCGACGGCTCTTCTTCGGTGTTTAATTACAGGGGAGGTGGAGTGTTCTCTGTCTCCGCAGAGAGGCAGCGAAGAGGTGACCTTAACCTCTGGGATGCATGAGCTCGACGTCTACAGATCTTCTTCATCTTTGGATGACCTGTGTCACCAGATGGGTTCATTATGGTTCCTACACAGAAATTCTTGTATTTCCAAACTTAATGCATAGCTCTATGATATATAGTATTTTGAGTGTCGATAAAGCACTGGTTCATACATTGAAAATAAGACATAAAGCAATCAAAGCAATCCGCAGAAATACCTAAAAAGACCTTCAGAAGGTGCGGAGACCTACTGATCAAGACAACTTTAAAACATTGCTGGTTGCTTGGAAGAAGGAACAGAGAAAAACAGCGATCACTCTACTTGTGCCTGGCTTAAAATGGAAATATTGTCTGCATTTCTTTCAGTTTTTATATCAATTATACGTTGGTGTTGATTCTCAGTCATCCAGTTCATAATATTCTTGAGAGTTTAAATGAAGCCAACTAGACTTTTCTTGTCTTGAATATGATTCGTCTCTCATCCAAGAGGCTTCTTCAGTTCTGGAAACTGGATTGGGAGCCTTAACCTTAGACTTATAAATCTGATACTATCAATCCAGTTTTCAGAACTGAAGAAAAGACAAAACATATTCAAGACGACAAGAAAAGTCTAGTTGCCTTCATTTAAACTCTCAAGAATATGTGAATTGTAGTATTTATTTTGGTGTTCTAGACCACTAAAGCTCGACTACTACAGTAAAATATTTGTACCAACATGTTCAAAATTGAGCAAACATGCTTCATTCTGGACATTTGAGTCCGGAAAGTATGAAATTATAAAAATGTTATAACATTAATTGCCTTGCTCTTTCCACTCTCCCGCTTCTGGCCGATCGGCTTTAATAAAATCATTTGTTTCGGCTTTGTTTTTGATAAATATTGCGAAACTCTGAACTCAAAATTCCCAAATCTGGGAATAGATGGTAAATTCACGCTAATGCTACCTCATTTATGAGTCGTTAAATCCGAGGGTGTTTACATTCAAATGATGGAGGGTCAGTTCCTTACTGCCTTGGTCGTGTTGTACTGAGGGCTCACCAATTTGTACCTTCTTTTGAAATGATTAGCACTGACTGGAAGTCTATTCGTACCTACCTTTGGAATATATTGTACCAAATACATTTGGACCAGCCATGAGTTTGGAGATGCTTCCTATCAACCATGCATCAAAATCCTATCTTCCTTGGAGATAGTTTGTATCAACCATCCATCAAGTTGTACTTTGGGATTTATTTATTTTTCACTAAACATGCACAATATGGGTTCCCTTTTTTGAATGCTGTCTAATAAAAATGAGTCATTTTTAACTTTTTTAAGGTCACTTCGTACCAGCGATGCATCATTCATTCGTGCTTTTTGGGGTATTTCACATTGATCATGCATCAAGATGTACTCACCTTGGGGGAGTTTAATGCTGACAATGCATACATTCATATTTGTCTTTAGAACATATTATACTGACCATTTCTCTGTTTGTACCTACCTTTGGGGCTTCCTTTACCAACCAGGTGACAACATGTACTTGTCTCGGGGAGGGAAAAGCTCGTATCATCCGTCAAGTACCTTCCTTTGGAGTGTTTTGTACTGACCAGTCATCAGTACGTTACATATTGAAATTTTTGCTTTGGGGCCCACTTTAGGACATTTTGTACCGACAGCTTCTCTGTTTGACTCCGTCTTTGGGGCTTTTCCTACCAACCGTACGGCAGGTTGTACTTGTTCAGGGGACGTTTCCTGCCAACCTTTGAGTGGTTTTGAACTGACCGTGCCTTAAGTTTTGAAAATATACTCAATATAAGGGGATGTGGTTGTATCACTCCTTTAATATCTTCCAATCAGATGGTTGCTCAGAGTATTTTTAGCTGCATTGAGTCATGATATCATATTTCATTAGTTAACTGGACCAAACTGAGGTTAGAACCGCAATCAATGGCAAAAAGGCGAAACTTAAAGTCTGGATATTTTAGCATTTTGAAGAACATTTATAACCTTAATTTATCAAATGAACATAAAGAAGTCAACTCATTTGTAATGGTTAAGGATGTGGCTATGTAATATATGTAGATGAGTGGCAAAGAGTTGAATTGACACAACTGACACATTGAATTGCAAACCGGACTTCCTAAAGGCTCATGGGTTTTGTGCCAAAAGAAGTCGGTAACCCATCGTTGGGTGATCAAATCTACTCTTCAAGAGACATCAGAGTCGGACTGGTTATATCTCTGTCGGTGTTAAATGTACCGCAGGAAGCTGAGCTCCTGATCAAACCCAGATGTCTCTGTGAAGGTATAGAAGCTCCTTTTTAAAGCTGCTCTCCAATAAGCGATGGAAAGCAACCTGAACGAAGGTGGCGCTCGCCGAGGCTGGGGGCACGACGTACGGGCCGTCAAACGGAGCGATATGAATCTGTGCCGTAATTCATAGAAAAAGAGATTAGAAGGAGATAATGGTGTCATATCTCAAAAGTTAACAGTGAGGCCCATGTGAACTGTGAATAATCTTATAATTACTGATCTAATGCCATTAAGGGCCTGACAGAAATAGAGAAAGCAACGCTTGGATGAGGCGCAGTTAATCAGCTGTGCGCTCCTCATTGGATCATCAGCCCGGGCCACGACTGATGATAGGTATAAGTTTAAATGACAGCTTAAAGGAACATTACGCCGCTCTCGTATTTGGTTAACTTTCCCTTCCAAATGGTGGAAAAACGTGACATCCCTTTAATGGGCCTCAGACTTCTTTATCGCCCCCTCCATTTGTGAGGATCTCTTTCTCCTCCCCCTTTTTTTGGCCCGGGGCTATTCTTCTTCAGGGAATATCCCCCAGCCTCCTCACCTTGATCCCCTTCCACGTGGCGGCGGCCGATCCTGCCCCGTTCAGCCTGTGTTCCAGGTCGTAAGACGGGACGGAACGGCGGCGCTGGAGGCTCCCGTCTCTGATTCACGTTGTTGTCTTTCGTTGCTCTTTGTGTGGGAGAGAACGCTGCGACAGAGTGCACACCCAGAGTTTGACAGTTTCAAAGAAAAGATCCACCCTCAGCTTGTCAGCCGCTGTTTGATCTCATCAGTCGGTGATGTTCTGGTTGATGGCAAATTGTTCTGGTTGAGCCAAGTTTTATTTTTATTTTTTTTATTCAACAGTGATTGTTGGACGTGTTGTCTATATTTAACCAGTCATGTAGGAAGAGAAACAGCTAGAAAACAATATAGTGGCTGTTTGTGTCTTTTTCTGCTTTCCCACTTATATATAAAGCTCCTTCAATTTGGTATTTTTAAAACTCATTTTATATATTAAAATCTGAGGACTCTGTCTAAAGGGTTCCAATGCAGCTTTTTTCCTGAATACACATGTTGTGGATCAAATTTGGGTGAATTTTGAGCTTTCCATTGATTAAAAAAATCTATTAAACTCCTAAAACTGTGGGTAAACATTTTTTGTGTTACATTTGCCCAATAAAATGTTGTTGTTTTTTACTTGTTTGACAGTTTTTAAAATAATTGGGGGTAATTTACTGTCTAAATGAAAGTGAACTTTTTCGAGTTAATGCTTTCTAGATTGTACTTGTATAGAGCAGGTATGAGCAGTTAGTATCTTATCTGCAGTAGGCAACTCTTCAGATACAAACAGATGATTTTCTCTTCACATTGATAAAAATATGCTGCGTTTACAGAAAATGGCCTTTCTTTTAATATATTTAATTTTAGCTGATGCTAATGAGATACTCTGTTAGCTTTAGCCTCTGAACCAGGTGGAGCCCTAGGTGAAGTGAAGATTTACCATGTTGAAACAACTCCGATGATTTTATCAGACTTTTTCTTTCCCGATAGAAACATCTAGAATGTACTTTTTCCATTTAAAGGCACGGTTCAGATCTTTTGTAGAGTAGCTCTTTAGTTAGTGCTAATAGGCTACAGCTTTAGCTTTAGGCTAGAGTGTTGCTGGAGACATTTACCATCTTTAAATCAAATTTACACTCACTTATTTTTTTGTGCAATTATTTGGAGCAGCTATTGGCTGGTAATACGATCTTTCCTCCCTGATCCTGATGGGCTAAACTGAAACAAGAACTTAGAGATCAGATTTTATTTCCAAAACCATTTTTCTCCACATCAACACAATATTCTCTAAAAGGATTGCTGAGATTTATTTTTATTAATTTCAACATAGCGTGGTGGTGGTGGTGGTATAATGATGAGGGAATGGATTTTCTAAAGCCCTTTTTATAAATGGGCCCTAAATGGTGCTTACATCACATTTGAAATCTATCAAAAATTAGTTTAAAACTGAAATACAAGCAACTATAAGGGGGATGTAGAGTAGATTTGCGCACATATTTACATTTGCAGACTTTATAATACCACAAATAGTCATATTTGATACATTTATACAATGTCCCATGAGCCTTTGCTGTCGCACCGGACTGGATCAAACTACCTCCCAAGTTTGCGGGTCACCACGCTGCTTAAGCTACCTGGGAGGAAGAATATTTTTCCGCTGACATCAATACTAAATCAATAAAATACTGAAGGTTAGATACGTGCCCATATAACACGTCATATTTTGTTAAGTGTTATTTACACAGAAAGGAAGGTTAAATAACTGTATAATAAATAAAGGTACTTTACAATACTATTAGTATTTGTATTTTGTGTAAAATATTATTACATTTGGCCCGCAGAGCTATAATAGATTTTCATTTTGGCCCTCTGAGGGAAATCGTTTGGGCATCCCTGGTCTAGTCAAAGTCTACATCTGATCTGTCTGAGTTTGAGCTTAATTATTAAGAGAAATGGGCAAAAATGTTGTGAAAATCTGGTAGTGGAATGACCAAAAAAGACTTGGAGCTGTAGCTGGACGCCACACTGTACAGGTTTTTATTTGCTTGCTTTATTTACTTCACAAAGTCTGTTGGTTTATTTCATACATCCCATTGAGATAAGTTAAAGTTTGTGGCTGTAACGTGACAGAATGACGAGCGACGGGCCTGTAAGTGGTTTGGGAACAGAGGTGAGACACCAGTGTTTTGACTGAAGTATGTATATTTGCAGATCTGGATTCTGAGCGCTCTCCTTCCTCCCTGGTTTAAATAAAAATCTGTCCAAGACTCAGTAGTTGCAACTTCCTCTCACCCAGAAACTGACAGCATTCTGCAAGCGACACGTTTGATGTAAAACCCTGCGACGTGTTCGTGTGTCGCTGTTTGCTTTCGGGCCGACGTAGTCGCACGCTAACAACTTTGCAGGCTGGATGGTGTCGTCGAAGGTGTGTGTGTGTGTGTGTGTGTGTCAAGTCTCGAAACGTGACGGCAGAGAGCGATCCCACGAGGGCTCCATGTCGTGTCGAAAATACCATAACATGTGCATTACACTTAAGTGATTCTTCTTCCATCTGCTAAGTATGACAGCATTAGCATACCCGTTTAATTAGTGCCACGCTTAAAGCGTTCCCCCCTTGTTTTAATCACCTCGTTGCATTTGCTCAGCCGGTGGTGGCAGGAGAGCCTCCGTTAAGAAAAGAGAAACCATGTCAATCTTTATTTTTTGCTTTAAATGATCTCGGAGTTGTTTCCACAAATAAACTGCCGCATTTAAAAAGACGGTTCAGAACACAAAGGTTTCAACCACCTCTTCATTTCAAACAGATCTGATCTCTGGTTTTGCTTTAGGAAGTCAAACCATTCGCTCGATGGTGGAGGGGAGGGGAGGGAGGCTGAAAAATTGGGCGCCTCTTTGAATGGGCCACATTTACATTAATGAACCTGATTTGAATGGGGGTTCATATCAAGCCTCATAGATTCTGCGCTGTGATTTTATTAATTGCAACAGAGGCGTCATTGTTTGTCGTTTTGACGCCAATTCAATTAAAATCCCATTTAGGGGGTAATAGATTAGACAGTGTAAAGTTTATGTGGAGGACGCCTTGTGACTAATATGTGACTAACAAGTTGCCGTGTGCTTTCATGCACACGCATTCACACGCTGTACATGTGTATCACGTCTGTAGGTGTTTTGGTTTTCATGTCGTTGGAGTGTACTTCAAGTGAACCGACCCACTGCTTTTTTGCTTCGATTCATAACTGCTTTTTATACTTCAATCACTGTAACTTCAGTTTGAGATATTCAAGACTCCTCTGAAATAATTGTTATGCTTTAATTAGTAACAATAGATTCAGTCCAAGACTAAAGTACTTTTGATTTTGATTGTTAATATTATTTCACCAAATTGTACATCGATGGATCTCTAGGTTTAGACACTTCTTGCTGCAGTCCTAACCCAAAAGATGTCTTAGCATGATACAGTGTTATAAATGCAACATGGAACGATTTGATGGCTAGCTGTTGGGTTGTGTCTTCATTTAAGATTCAACACCCCTTGCCAGGTCCATGGTTTCGGTCCACCGTCTTGGGTTTCTCCTTTGTCTGGACCGGTTCTGGTAGATGTCTCGGACCGCTCTCTGAGAAGAAAAAGTTCTATCCCTGGTCCAGCTCCATAAAACCTGTCTTATCTGCTTACATTCCTGAATCCTGCTTCTTCACCTTAATTTACAACATCCCTCCCATGGTGTGTCCAGCAGATCTGTGGTTGCAAAGAGCCATAAAAACTCTGCCTGTAAAGAACTGCCTGCATTACACACAACTTCAACTGTTAGACCTATAATAATGCATTAGGCCTTGTAACATAGAAAATTGACATAGCATCAACAATTTAAAATAATAGGTGATGAGTAGACCGCTTGCTATATTAAATTTAGACGCAACATACGCAAGTTGATATTAAACTCGGGTGTCACTGGTAAAAGCCTAAAGGTCTCAGACAGTACAAGTCTCTAAGGTATACATGGCTACCCCACTAAGCAGACCCATAAGATTTTTCAGTGGTAAAGCCCTCAGTATTTTCATAGAAAATGCCAAATAGTGGTGAATCATCTGAGTTTTGATGGTTTTACCTGCAGAGAAAAAAACATAGATCCTGAAAGGCAAACCTGTTTAGGCCCTATGCAGTAAAAAAACCCATTAGGACATGATAGCATTGTGTGGGCTTCCCACTCAATGCTATCCTGAGGGTAATAAAATTAGAGCTCTTATGGGACCTCATATCGAGACAGATGCAACACAGCTCATAGGGGATGTTTGTGGACATGCCCTAAAATGTTAACCACAGAAAAACCGCATGGAAATCAAAAAGTGAAAATCAGTATAGGTCTAAAAGGGGCCCATAAGGTGTTTTTGTTAGCAGGCCTTCATTGGGTTACTCATATAAAACTCTCATGGTGGTCAAAATGCTAACAACCTGTTAAAGGCTCGATAGACATTATGGTACAAAGGGTCCCACTAGGGATTTTGGGCCCCACAACTAATACTGTGCCGCACAATTTACCCTGCTGTAATGCTTTTGATGTTTTATGTAAAGCACTTTGAATTGTCTTGTAACATGAATTGTGCTATACAAATAAACCTGCCTTGCCTTGCCATGAGAGATGTTTTTGTACAACCCAAAGAAGACTCTCTAAAGAGACTCTAGAGAGTCGTAAAGGTAAAACTGAGGGCTCATTTGGGATTTTTGTCAAAAACACAACTTGTATGGGTTCCATTAGAAGTATAATACAAGGTAGACCATTGGGGGGTACATAGGTAAATATGTGGATGAGAAAGACAAAAATAGTATGGGTGTCATAAAGAATGTGATACAAAAGGCCCTAGGAGAGATTTCTTGTAGGATCTTTAAAATCACCGTTTTGCACACAAGAAAACCTCAAGAGGGTCAAAACGGCAATGGGAATGTTGAAACTTGCTATGGGTCCCATAAAGTCAATGATACAAAGAGGCCCATGAGAGATTTTTGTGAGCAAACCTACACAGAGTACCCTGTATTACAATCTCATGGTGGCATTATATTTTGCACACAAAATCTCTATTGGTTCCCATAGAAGGTACAATAAATGGGGCCCAATTGGGATGTTTGTTTGTTTTTTGTTAGAGAGCAATGAGTTGGGAAACCCAATGATCTCTTATGATGGCACAAAAAAGCAAACTGTTGAAGGTTCTAACCTAAAGGGGACCCATCTGGGCACTGACACTCATCGAGGACTATAAACGGCCATTTTGTTTTGGTCCCATATGGGTCAACACCAGTGGTGCAGCCAGAAATGGCTTCGCGTGGGCTAAACAAAAATGGGTGGGCCATATAAATCGTATTGAAATCAAGTTTATTTGAAAGTTCCACTGTTGCTTCAACATCAGAAACCGACAGCAAGTTTTAAACAAACTGCTAAGAACAAAGTACACTACACTTCAAAGCTGTTCTGTCATGAGGTTTCGAGCAGTGAGTTACACATTATTTGTTTTGAGTGGTTTGACAAAAAGCACTTACTGTGTCTACAGTTATGATTGGCATACATCATTGGAATCTCAAGAATCTTCCCAGTGATGTATAATATGTATATGTACTAGACTTGTAGTCAAGACCGCCTAAACCGAGACCAAGACAAGACCAAGACAGACCATGTCAAGACCAAGACCGATACCAAGTCGAGACCGGAGGGGAAAAAAACAGACTACTGTTAAAGCTACGCAATAACTTGTATGAACAGCAGCATACTAGGGTTCAGCCACAGTTTACATTCAGTACATATTAGACGGTATTACTTAAACTACAGGCAATACAGAGACAGACCATGTCATGTGTGTGACTGAGCTCACTGTAAATGTTTTTGCAGACAGGGTGAGATCAACTATGTGTAGCAATTGTATGATGGCTGGTACTGCACTAGACTTGCAGTCAAGAACCGCCTAAATCAAGACTAAGACAAGACCAAAGACCGTCAAGGCCGTGACAAGACCGAAGCCAAGTAAAAGTGGTCTCAAGACATACATCACTAATATGTACATAGAAAGGGTTTCAGATTTGACCCAGAAGTATGTAATGTACCGCCAACAGGACGTAAAAACACTATTGGGTTGAATAAGAAGACTGTTTTTTGGCCTGAAGTACGGTCTGCAGACCTTGATGGGGGAAGGTTCTCCACTGTTCTACGCTTCCTTAGAAATGACTTTGGGACCCTTTTTAGAGATCTTTTAGCCTACTTAATGATGTTAGACAGGTTCTGTTGAAGGGATTACTTGACTCTGATCTCCAGTAGCTGGGTGTGCCTTGTGAAGCTTTTTGGATTTGCTCTGGTTATCTTTGTCTGATTTTAATAAAATGTGGTGATTGGAAACGACGAGACGTGTCCGCAGCTCTGTACCATGTTTTTTTTTTCATTTCCACCATCACCTTGTTGCTGCAATCATTCGTCCTCTGTATCGTTTTCCCCTTCCGAGTTCGGCTGTCTGCGCCTTTCGCCTCCAACAAATGTGACTTGCTGTTATTACACCGCTCCTGTCTGAGGCACCTGCGCGGGAACGCCTGCCAACACAAATTCGCCGTTGTTCTCCTCATCTGCTACACGTCTGCTAATTCACCCGGAGGAGCCGAGCGGGAGCGCTCGCAGCCAATCTGAGGGAGTGTTGTGCATTAAAAATCCTTTTGAGCCAATGTAAGTTTGAGGGGAAAAAAAGAGATAGAGGGGGGGTATCTGTGTTTAATAATGCACAACGTGAGACGGCAGCGCAATATACATTTTTAATTACTAAAGTGACTAATATCTAGGTTCTGCTTTGAGGTTTTGTTCCATGAAATATGCATCTTGTATTTAGCTCCCTGCAGCTGAGCTGGAGACGCACACCTGAGGTTAGGAGCTTTTAGGGCGCGAGGAGGAAGTTCAGGAACACGATGCGTTCAGGTACTACAAATGCAAATGGGTGCATGCGAATTTTATGAAAGAAGCTGGGGGAAAAAGGGGAAGCCATGCATAAGTAACGATCAAATAACCTCATGAACGAGACACTTCAAACCTAACATCTGGAGACGTGGCTTTAAAAAAAAAGAAGACGTTTGATGACCTGAATGTTATTTCTGAAGTGGCGTCTAGATCGGAAAACATGTGGCCACAAGGAGGTGAGATGGTATTTCCTGTGCAGATGATGATGATGGTGGTGATTATGATGGCTGCTTCACTTCTTTGTTTTTCAAACCTTCAAGTGGTTCCTGAAAAGTGTCAGAAAGGTGGAATAAAACCATGAATCATTTACTTGTACTGTATTTTTTACACGTTCTCAGTTTGTCGGCATTAACTGAAGAGGCTTTTCTCTTTAGACTGGGAGTGTGTGTGTGTGTGGGGGGGGGGGTGCATTATTTATGACGGAGCCTCAAACGCTCCGATCCAGCTCTAGCTGTTGTCTCTCCTGACGCCGTCCCCTGAGCGAGCCGATCCGGCTTTACCTTAGGAATTAAAGTTAAATGAACAAAAAAGTAGTTGCGGCCTTTTAAGAAAGAGTGTGTGTGTGGGTTATTAATCAGTCATGCGTCTCGTCACTCCACCCACACTCTGCGTTTTCTAAAAACCAATGTCCAAGGGAGAGACGGGGGGTTTTTTTGTGTTTTATTTTGCCCAGGAGGGACAGCCAACCTACCTCCTCCCAGAGATTTTTCATCATTTATTCCATTAATGCGGCTGAAGCTCTCTGGTTCGTCTCTCTCCAAATCTTAAACACACGACTTCAGCTGCAGCTCCTCTGTGAGGCTGGAACCTGCAGCGGTGGAGGTCCGGGCTTCGACACAATGTGATGTCAATTAAAGGTGACAAAAAGTTTAACGCTTCCATATGCGGCGGCGGCACTTGAAAACCACACAGCTATTGAGAGGGTGCCAAGGAGCATGCCAAGTGTCCATATGCTTCATAAGGTGCTCTTTTTCTGATTCAGTTTGAAATTTGTCCTTGGTAACCCCAGACTTTCTTTATTAAGACAAAAGGAAAATATCTTCTTGTTTTCTGCTTCTCGTCTTTCTTTTTGTTTGGCTCCTCGTCGCAGATTCTGGTCTAAAACCTCCCTTCTGTTTCATTATCTCCTCTTCCCATCCATTCCAGGGAACGTTTGCACAGTTCCCTTCCAAAAAACAGCAGAGAAAAAAAACAAAGTAGGAAAGCCATCATTGTTTAAAAACCTCATCGCTCCAGGGGTTATTATTTCTTGTTGTAGCTCTGTAAAGGAGCAGAGACTTAAAAATAAGACTGAAACTGTTTGGCTCGGGAAATCTTCTCAGCGCCGCTTTCTGTTAACAGAAACCAAAATGACTTCCTGACGGGCTTCATGAAGTTTTTGTCCTCAGAAGCAGAAGTTTGGATGGGAAATTAGCAGAAATCCAAGCGCGTATTAAGACACTTAATATGAGCTGATGGGGACAGCTTGCGCCGAGACTCTGGAATACCAAAACAAACAAGCAGTTAAAGTACCCTGATGCTTTTTACTTCTTGTTTTCTTCAGAACTTGATGTGAGAGTTGCAAAGCCAAAAGTTTGTGCTTTTCTACCAAAAACTCAATTTCTGAACTTTCTAAAACGCCCATAGGTACACCCTTGTATAAATATTCACACCCTAAGAATCAGATCTGTTGTGTTTTTTTTTTCTTTTGTTGCTGGAAAATGTTAGCAGATCATCAAATACATTTTAATATCAGACAAAAAGAAAAGAGCTAATACAAAAAGCTAGGGATTTCCGATGTTTTCGGCCGATATTGGCATTACAATGTAATAACGGAAAAATATCGGTATCTGTTTTTAGTTTTTTAATGACACAACACGTGGTAGTTGTCAAATATTTTTATTAGAGCACATTGTAACATTGTTATATTATCTACATCATACACAAGAGTATAATGTATGTCCATATAGAAATGTGTGCAGTTAGGACAAACTGTCCTCTTTTTTGTTTTCAGAACATACAACAATGGTAAATGAAGAGCAGATAGAGTACAAAGAAATAGGCGAACAAAAACAAAACCTAAATAAATCCCTCCCTCCTACCCTACCCAGCCTTACCCTTCCGTCTAGATACTACTCTATTATAGATAGGGGGGAACATTAATTTCCCGTACCAGGTGTGAGATAGTGAATGAGAGGTGACCAGATTTTTTCAAAGTGTGGGAGTTTATCCATAAGAATATATTTATGTGATGTGGTAAGATCACTAAGCCACATCTTTGCGGTGGGTGTTTCTTTATTTTTCCAATGCATAAGAAGTAACTTCTTTGCGATGATGAGACTATAGGAGAGGAGACATTGTTGGTAGATGTTTAACCTTTTAATTATGAAATTCCTAAAATAATAATGTGTGGATTAGGTTCCAACTGTATGTTAAGTATTTTAGAGATTAAACTGAAGATATTAGACCAAAAGATTTTAACCTTGGGACGTGGCTATGTGTAGCTAGCCAGCTAGCAAACCGCTATAACAAGAAAATCTGCACCCAAGGCTTGCTTTGTTTATAAATGTATTAACTCTCTCCATAACAAGCAAAAATACATCTCTAATACACACATCTTAGCGTCACACTTAACAGTTAGCCTAGCTTAACATGTATTGCCTAACATTTTAGTAATTAACTTAACACATGTCCAAACTGTTCCTAAACACATCAATACCTACAAAGACGAGTGTTCTCCAAGGCACATCCGTATAACGCACATTCAGTGTTTATTCTGCCTAAACACTTGCACACAACGGGGAGTCTAAGTCACGCCCTTCTACTTCCGGTCCATGGGTCCTCTACTGCCAGAAAAAATGAATGAGAGTCAAGTTATTTTCTGATCGCGTTTGAAATGCGCCATGGACTGAACATATGTTGTCTATGAATTTTAAAGACATTTTGGACCGGCAGCAAAAGTTACTTTAGGTTTTGTGTAAAAACACTTAGTGGACTACAACTGAAGAAGGAGAAAAATGGCCGTGATGTTAGGCGGCTTCGCCTCCTTCCTCCAGGACGAAGGAAGGAGCATTAAACGTGGAGAAAACCACCATAAATGTGGAAAGTAGCAGCTATGATGGGATGAGTGAGAGCCAGCATGCAGCTCCACAAGGTCTCAGTGAGGATTTTAAGTGCTAGCTAGTGCTAGCTAGCGTTAGCTCCGTGACATCACATATGCGACTTCTGATTTGTAGACATTTTAATTGCGAATTTTTACAATCAAAAAATTCCCAAATCACTTGACAAACACAGTCGAAACGCATCATCATTAGTTGTCATTTAAATTGAGGTACATCATATGTGTGATTCAGGACGTAAGACAAAGCGGACCAGAAAATAACTTTTAGCGCTCCATTGACTTCCATTCTTTTTTTTTTTCGGTCAGGGGACCCATGGGCCGACAGGAAGGGGAGGAGCCTTAAGCTGCCCATGTTACCAGAGAAAAATACATCAAAGACAGTTGACTGAGGTGAGAGCGCTTACTCTGACATGCTTCTGCCTCTACAATACGACAATCGTTTGTAAGAGAAGAGTCTCACTCTAATTTTAAAACCCAGAAACATTTTAACTTTTTTTTTACCATGGATTTCATGTACTACTTATTAATTTATGTATGTAACCTAATCTCATCATGAAATGTATTATCTTTAGCCAAAAGGCATCACACAGCTTTTATGTCTTACTTTCATACCATGCACATACATATAAAACTCTACAGCTACTTCTCTTCTTACCCAAAATGTCATAATATGACAGATCTGAGGTATACTGTTATTTTTGTTTGGCAAAACTCGCAATATATCCTGTGGATTTCTGAGCCAACCTAGAATGTATCGGTAAAAGTCGTTCGGCTGTATTGGTTTATATCGTATCGGAAATTAAGATTTTGACTATCGGTAAAAAAAAAAAAAAGAAGCTGATATTAAAGATTCTTACAAAAAGCTGTTTTCAAATGGGAAAAAAAAGTTATTCAATCAAACCGGCTGTTATAAGTAGCTGTTATTTCTTCTTTGAGTTTCACTAAAAACATTCAGGCATGATTACCGTCAGACCTGCAGAAAAAGCAGCACAACAAAGGGTCACTAAGGTCCAGTCCGCATAGGACCGTTTTCAGAAATGTTTTTATTCACACTGAAACACAGAATGGCCTAAGCGCTGCTTTTACTCCCCCACACCTCTAAGTGGCGCTAAACATGGAGTATGGTGCATGAAGCTGGAACATGAGGTAACAAAGCGTGACCGGGGTTTTTTGTAGAACTTTTTGCTGCTGCTGCAGCTTCAGCACAACCGCTAACATGTAATCCTCCATTGTTTTATGTATGATGCGTTTGGAGGTATGGGTCAGGTTAAAGGTTGGGCTAATACAGCCACATGAATACGCTAGTTTGACGTTTTAACCTTGGAATCTGCATTGATAAAAGCAAACATTTTGGCTCCCGTAAAAGGCCGTTTTCATGTGAACGTGGGGCACAAACTGGACGGGGGCTAAGCTATTTTTAAGGCTGTGGCGCTGCCGAGAACCACTGTGAGAACGGTTATCCCCACCTGGAGAAAACGTGGAACGGTGGCTGCTGCCATCTTCTGTCTCAATCTCGAGTCTGTGTCTTTGTACGCTGTTTTTTTTCTTATTCCTTTCTCCTCTGTAAACACTAGTTTTGACTATTTTATTACCTTTTCTTGTTACCATGGCTATTTTATAACTAACACAGTATTATTATTATTTTTTAATTTGTATTTTTGTTGTAGTTTGTCGTTTTGTAAGTTGTTTTGTCTCTCCTAGGACGGCAATGTATATCTGGCCAACAGGACTACAGATGAAAACTAGCCTTTGGCTATTTCTGGAATGTTACAGTCATACTGTTGTTTATATGCACTGTCTTGGTTATAAATAAATAAAATAAAATAAAAAGAAACTACCCAAATCACTCCAAGAACGCATCAGGAACCCATCCAGGAGCAGGGGCGCCCCAAGAAAGTGTTTTCACAGGGGATGCCTGGATGGGCCTCCTGAAAATTTGCTTCTGCAGACCAAATCGCTTCTCGTTGTGGTAACTCAGGCAGAGTTCACCTTGTGACTGCGCATCACATGCTGCTGCACTCTTTCACACTAAAAGGACACATTGCAACACGTTCACTTAAAGTTTGAGAAACGCAAACATCTCAGAAAATACATTTCAAACTGTTCTATTTTTTATTTCTTCTTTATATTATTTTATTGAGAAACCAAATAATACTCTTTCAGTTGTATTAGTTTTTACATTGCTTTTTTTTTTACTTTTAGTTTCATAAACATCTGAACCTGGGTGGGAGTGGCAGCTAGCAAAATGATCATATTCTTGACCAAGGTGTCTACAGTAAATCAGTGCCTCGACTTATTGTGCTGCAAAGTTTTCCGTCCACTTGGACCATATTCTGTAGAAAGTATCCCTCTGAACATTGAGTGAGAAGGACAGTTTATTTAATGCGTAGATCTCTTGCACAACATTTATGCAGCCGTAAGGGCCTTTTCACTGGCAGCCAGTAGGATGTACAAAAGAGTTCAATTTATCTACCAGTATGTAACACAAAAACACGGTAACGAATGAAAAATGAAAAACAAGTGAAAAAACATTCTGCATATGTTAATGAATTTCACACCAATACTGGTGGATGGATTGGCAGTCCTCCAAAAATGAGAAAGTGAGTAGCACCATCTCCCCCACATCTCCAACAAGTATCCCCAGTTCCCCTCGATACCCTTTCTGGACGGCTAATAAAAAATCTCTTTATGCTTGTCCAACTAAAATGACACCAAGTTGTTTAGATTTACTTTTAGGTCATCGTTGAAATAATGTCTGACTTGTAAATATCTAGAGACAATGTCTGAGCTTAGGTCTTTTTTTTTTTTCTTTTCAAGGTTCCCAAAGCTTTGAAGGGTTCTCTTTGTGGATCAGTTAATAATAGTCGGTTATGCCTTTTAAAATCCAATGTCTAAATCCATCATCATATGCGCACAATCTTAAAACTTCGAGGTGTTTTCCAAACCACGAATCTTACTTGCTCTATTCCAAGCAGATCTCATTCCTTGTGATATGGGTTAATCTGTATTCTGCTATTTTGTGTCAGCTATTAAGGCTTTAATTGGTATTGTTATACTTTTTGTCCCTTCCATATCTTTCCATCCAGTGGTGTTATCTGGAGAGCTCAAACATATTAATGGGCTCAACTGGGCTGCACAATAATAATCTTGTAAACAGGAGAGACCTCGACCCCCCTTTTATTTCTTTAATTGTAAGGTTTTGTCCTTGACTCTGGCTTTATTCGTTTCCAAATTTATTTTGACAACCGTCTATCCCATTCTACAAATTGCTTTTGGGGTATGGGAGCTGGTGAGGGTTTAAATAAGTACAACATTCGGGGAAGCATATTTGATCTGATTCAATCCTAGACTGTAGGTCCAAAAAAGGTAAAGCATTCCATCTTTACTGATCAGATTTTATTATTACTTTCAAAGAGCCGTAATTGATATCGAACAATTTATTGGGGTCCCAATATATTACCACCCCCGAGGTATCTAATACTGTCTGCATCTAATAATAATAATAATAATTATACATTTTGTTTAAGGGCGCCTTTCTAAAACCCAAGGTCACCTGATAGAGAAGGGGGGAAAAAACAGAAAAATAATACATAGACAAACAATAAACAAAACAATTATTAAATAGCAAATTAGAAGACAGTAGAACAACCAAAATCATTGTCTGAAGTGAATATGCTTGTTTGAACAGATGTGTTTTGAGCTGTGATTTAAATAAAAGAAGAGTCAATATTAGCTCTGCTCCTCATGGTGACGAGGAGTAAAAAGAAAAACAAGATGAGAGGCTGAGGAAGATCTGAGAAAATGGGATGAAGCAGGTCACACAGATAAGGAGAGGCAAGGCTATCAAAAACTTTCAAAAATTTCAAAATAAAGCACATTCAAGTACAACAGGACAAAGATCCGAAAACCAGCAGTACATCTGCTGCTGAATGGTGAAGGAGCGGCCTAGTCAAAGTCTGGTCTTGAATCCAGTTGAGGTGTTGTGGCTGTTCATGCCTAAATCCTCCAGTGTGGCTGAATTAAAGCAATTCAGCAAAGCAAAGTGGGTCAGTTGTTACTGCCAGGGGGAGAAAAAACGGTCATTAGGTTTAGGGAGTAAATACTTTTTCACACAGGGTCAGGCTGGCCTTTAAACTATGCTCAATGCTCTATTTATCTCTGCGTATCCAGGAAGCCCTTACACTGAACTCTACGACTTTGGCCTTTGACCTCCTTCTCATCTTAACATTTGAGGAATCATGTATTCCTTCCTTAGCTGCTACATTTGATCTTTTGTTTTCTGGACAAAAAGCATCAGCTGGAACTGTGAAATGTGGAAATAAAAAAAGAGTCTATATTGGGATGATTCATGCTTGTTGATCTGCCAGCGCTTTGTTGATCTTGTCCAACAGGAAATAGCTGAGAAAAGAACTGAAGTAGGCATTTCCTTCTGACTGCTGTTAACCCTCAATGTGCTGCAGCAAGGCAGGGACAAAAGAAGAATGCATGCAGAAAAAAAATTAGTTTCCCCCTCCAAAAGATCTTAAACTAGCTTGGCCATGTTTCCATAAACACATCAGTAGATATTTAGAAAGCATGAATGCAGGAAAAAATGTCGGTTCTGACCTCATCGTGGCATTTTTTACTTGAAAATCTCTAATCGCTCCAACAAATTTAAAGATAAAACAAAGATCGTCACTGTTACCTTAACATGAAAGTGAGAAAAGTATTGGACAAGAAAATAAAGTGTTAGGTTTAAAAACTTAATCTGGAAGTTTAGTCTTTAAAATAAAGATCAAGAACTGTTTTTATAACATAACAATGATAATGTCTATCCTAAAATTCCAATTTAAATTGTGAGAAAAAAAGCATGTAGGACCACTGATGAAGAGCTCTTTATAAGAATACAAGGAGGTTTGGCTGTTTAAAAGGAAAAAGAGCACTGATTTTTATTTATTTAGTCTTTATTAGCCTCATGTGTGATTTAGGATTTAACAGACACAGTAGCATGCTAATTTGCTCATATTTAGCTTTCGAGTGGTGTTTGCTGGTGCTGATTAGCAAGTCTTAGCATGCTAACTCTGTACATTTATTGAAATGAAAATAGATCAACATCAGCATATTAGCATAGATTAGCAATGTATCGGTGGACATTTCTGCTGCTAAGCCTCTGTTAGCATCCTACATTGCCTGACCCATAGCATTTATTGTTGCTAATTAGCAATTCTTAGCATGCCAACACCGTAAAGAGAATGAAAAAGATTAACATCACCATGTTAGCATAGATTAGCTTCGTATCGTTGGACATTTCTGCTGCTTTGTTAGCATCTAACATGGGCTGACCCAGAGCTTATTATTGGTGCTAATTAGTTAGTCTTAGCATGCTAACACCGTAATGTTATTAAAATTAAGATAGATTAACATCGACATGTTAGCATTTATTAGCTTCGTAGTGTTTCTGGGCCTCTGTTAGCATCTTACTTTGCCTGACCCATAGCATTTGTTGTTGCACATTAGCAAGTGTTGGCATGCTAGCACAGTTAAGATAATATACTTAAAAATAGATTAACATCAGCATGTTAGCATATTAGCTTCGTAGTGGTGGACAATTCTGTTGCCTGGCCTCTGTTAGCATCTTACATTGTCTGACCCATAGCATTTATTGTTGCTAATCAGCAGGTGTTGACATAGGCTACTAACACAGTTAAGATAATATAATTAAAATAGATCATATGTTAGCATGAATCATCTTATTAGCAGTTCTGTTATTCATCTTCTATTAGTGTTTAACATTGTCTTAGCTTGTTTTAATTAACTTAGTGAGCTATGCTAAGCTATCTTTATTTGAACAAAATAAATAAATAAAAGAATTTAGCTTTTCTTGTACCAGACTACCTAATTAGCTGTACATTGTATCTCAAGTCTTTTTAAACTTTTTTTCAAAATTTAGAAGTAGCTTTTTTATTTTAGCTAAGGTCTTTTGCTTGTTAAACTGTTTATTTTTGCTTTTTTTGTTTAAATAGAATTATTGGATTAAATGTGAACTTGCCAGTAAAATGTGCCTAAAAATCCAAATTTTAAAATTGGTTCTTTAAGTTGTTAAAAGCAAATGAAACATTGCCTCATCCCTTTAGTTTAGGAGCAGCGTGACTCAGAAAATTGTCAGCTAATCAACTCCAACTGCCTGAGAAAGCCATGCATCCTGGCTTATTAAAATAATGTCCTACGTAGATAGAAGAATTATGAAATGGAGAGGTTATTGTGATGCATCAAATCCTGTCATGCCCTTTAAATCTTACGTTGCTCTTCATGCACTGCTGTTCTGAATAGCCCATGTATATCAGGATCAAAGGTGTGGAATTCAGTGTTTGCGGTATGTTACTTTTGCAGTGATGTCATTTTATTGTCATATTTTCTATTTTTGCTATACTTAAGGACTAAACAACAGTCTGGGAGTGAAATTCAAATGCTTAGAGTGCCTTCAAGTGTGCAGTTATTGGCTGAATTAATCAGGAAGTAAGTCAAACCGTTTGCTTTTGAGTTTCAAGCATCCTGCATGCTGGGGTGAGGGAATCCTCTCCAGCACAGACAGAGCATCTTCATAGTGCTGCATGAAATGAAGTACTGTTAACATTAAGTCACTGCTATGACATTTAAGTAGTTTAAGTAGTTTCCTATGACATTCGGTTTTCTCATTCTATTCAAATGAAAGGCAGATTGTGTGCAAATTTTACCTTTCTAATCCAATGTTTCCTTATTAGCTTTGCATAGCACCTAAATAGCTGTTTTTGAAAGCTGAAACATTCCGTCTGTACGGTTTTTAGGTGTCCTATTAAGTGTCCTATTTTCTGTTTGCCGTTTTTAGTATTTTCTTGTAGGTTTAACCAAATGAATGGGAACAGCAGTCATTGGCCTTGGGATCCAATTTAAAAAATATATATATTACTTGTGCAGCTTCCAAGGAGCCAGGTTGCAAGAAAATACCTTTTAAAATACCTTAAAGCATAATTAGATCGTTTAAACTACTTGGGAATTGAAAATAAAGATTAAACTTCACTAGATTAAGGAAATGCAACATTAACTACCACCTTTGATGGTTGGAAGCCTTTGCAGCAGTGAAACAGGTTTGTCATCAGACTGTTTGGGACAACAAGGAGCAGGAATCCCATCATCTCGGCATTGTCAAGCAAAATGGAGTCGGAGCACAGCTGAAGAGGAGAAAAACCGGAAATTCAATGTGGCATCACATATGGGACACATAAGCTGTGTCTTTTATAGCTCTTCTGAGTGTGCGTGGATTTCAAAGTGAAGGCCCCAGTGTGTTTAAAGGTATGCAAAGCTGGCGACATGTGTAGCCGTCATAAGGTCTATCTGTGTTTCATCTTCATCCGAGGGGAGGTACGTCCGTTTTTGGAGGGTGTTGTGTGTGTGTGTGTGTGTGAGGACGCCACAGGTTTGAGGCAGATGGGCTCTGTGTCAGCCATGACAGGCGGCCAGGCTGCTTTTGCTTCCTCTGCAAATTTTAAAGCCCAACACACACACACCCATCCACATCTCTCTGATCAGGTAAATCTGGGCACCCTGTGGAAAGTTCGGGGGAAGAATTTCGCCTCAGGGCTGTGAGTTTTGTGACTCGGCCCCATCTGTCACCGATCTTCACCGCCTTCAGCTGCCAGGAGGGACCGCACCTCCCTCCTCCTCCTCTCCCAGAAAGAGGAAAAAAAAGAACTGGATGCACAAAGGGGCATGCTTTGTGTGCACAAAGATTAATTATGTCGAAACTGTTAGTGGGTTTTATTTACCTGAGCAGCACACAGACAGAACATGAATCAGATCAAGCTGCAGCGGGTCGGCTCTCAGAAGCTCTCTGAGGTGAAATTATGTTTGATTTTGAGCAGCCAAAGAGCCCGAGGCATCAAACAGGAGTCTGTAAAAGAGACAGAAACACAATCAGCCCGACGTTTCCACCACAGGCGGAGCAATCAAAGTATTTTAGGAGGATAATGACAAAACCTAATGGTTAATGTTTAACAGTCGAGGTGGGGGGGGAGGGGGATCCTGTCATTTTTTTAAGGGAAAAAAATAAAATTTGCTGCCTTTTTTCCCCTCAAGAAAACCAGCAGATCTAATGACTCAGCGGAGAACAGTTTATGACTTAACAGACTTCAAAAAAGGAACCTTTTTGTTTTTTACTTAATTGTGCAGAAATGTGGTTTTTCTAAGTGAATTAGGAGCAATTCTCTCTTTTGTTAAAAGAAACAAGAAAAAGCTGTTAGTTTTTGATGTCCCTGCTTAAGTACCTCATATGTCTAACGGTTAGGACAAAGTTCGTGTCAATGAAAGTGCTGTAGGTAGAAATTTGGTCAGTGGGAGACTGGTGTTTAGATTATTTTTAAGTGAAACCATTTTAGGCAAATGCACACGTTTATTAAATTCCATGTCTTAATACCGGGAGGCTCAGGAAGGCCTGAATAAAAAGCATATTGGGCATAAATCTGGTTTTTAATTCTCCATAATGCCTTCTGTGTTGGCAAAGTCCATTTTTGAAGCTATTTTGTGAACTGGGGTACTTGAGTTGAAGTATTTCAGGTATAAATCGGGTCTTTCAGATTTACTGTTGCTGTTTGAAAGAGAAAGGTACTGAAATAGAAGTAGTTAAGACACATCTGATCTTTTAGATTTATCCCGAGACCCTTGTGAGATGAATCTGGTCTTGTATTGTAATCTGGACTTGTATTTGAAATGGAAACTTTGGTGTTGATATAGTCCTTAACTGTAGCTGCTGGGAGGACCAAGGGCACCTCATAAAAAGCCACTTCAGGTCCAAAACTAGTCGTTCAGAACAACCAGGAGACTTGTGTGGGTTTTAACCTTTTACTGTAACCACAGGGAGGACTATAGTCGCCTTAAACGAAGGTTTCCTAACGAAGGTTATTTAAGGTTATTTAAACCTGATCTTTTGGAGCTGCAGAGTTTCTGCTGAAAATGAAGACCTGGTTGGCAATGAAGTCCCCATCATAAGCAACTTGGAAGGACTAAGAGACTTCCATGGAAGTACTATTTAGGTTGCTACCTGTAGCCATGGGCGCATCTACTGGGGTGGCATAGGGTGGCAGTTGCCACCCCAGTGGGCAGATATGAATTCAAGAAATAGTTCTGTAAAATTGGACATTAAGAGCGTGAAGATCCTTTTTCAAGGAACATGAAAATCGCTGCATTCAGCTGTTATAGGAATGACCTAATGTCATGTTATATTACATTTTCTGTGGTGAACCTTTAAAGCTGCTCTGTGGAGTTTGCTGAGAGTGCTTCCACCATGTGGCCATTGGAGGAACTGCAGTCATAAAAAATGATGTTCAGGTGTGTGCTCATTAGTCTGAGCTCCACGACGGTAGGGGGTCATTTTTACTCTTTTTGTATCACTGGAACAAATTCTTCTCTTCTTTGACTTATGTGGAGTTTGTGCGGGTGTCTGGGCTGGCTAGCTTAGCCTAGCTAGTGGCGGCTAACTGATGGAGAACTCCACCTCCTTGTGAGCATGGGTGCATCCTCAAAATAAATGGAATTGAAACAGCTGCAAAAAGTACTAGATTCAATCGTATCATCAGGACACGAAAAAACTGAATATAAATTTTAAAAACTGTTTTATTTTAACAAAAATATTACATAATGCAGCTTTTAACGTGCTTATGTAACCTGAAACAAAACAAATGCATGTATGTATCTGTCATATATGTAAATACTGCTGAGTGAAGAGGTGAAGCATGTGTTTTGACTGAACAAAAACACCAAAGTTTGGTACCTTGTTTCATTAAAATGTTGTTTTTTTCAACACAATGTATGCATTCTCACCTTGGTCCAGCTGAGTCTACAGATATTCACAGGTACATTCTTATTCATTTGCTTACTTTGTTTGAAACGCTGTCTGATACACTATCTAAGTACTTGAGTGATATATATAATACCGGCATTTGGTGCCACCTCTGAAAAATTCTTGCCCCTCTCTTGCCACCCCATAAATATTTTTCTAGATCCACCACTGCCTATAGCTATTGGGTGGATTAAGGTAGACTAAACACGGACATTTCAGGTATAAATCAAAGCTTTTACATTTGACTACTCTTCAGCTGGCAAGAGGCCGTTTATTGTGGTTTTATTTGAGGTTGTAATGTGTTAGATTTCCTAGAAATTACCTGGCTCAAATGGAGACTGGAACCAAAGTAAGTTGGAGTATGATGTAATGTGTTTCAGAAAATAATGCAAAGCGATCTGACTTATTGTGAGTGTCTCCATAATTTCTGGAACTTTTTAACTGGGGGAAGAAGGTATATGTATGCAGGTATGATGAACGTCAAAAGTGGCGAGCGGGCGAGTTGACGTGGAGCCAATCAGAGGTCCGTAAACCATAAATTGAAAGTTATATGGGCAGAAATCCCAATCAGATTTACCTCAAGAGTCCGGCCCTTGTAGGTACTGGGGTGGGGGGTTTGGTTAATGAAGTTTATCAAGACCAGGTCAAGACATTGGGATGTATCTGAGGTATTTATTTGAACGTTTTTTCATGTATAAATCTCTTTCTAGTTTACCAGGACGTTCTGGTGTTGACCATGTTCCCAACAGTGGCTACTGGGAGGACTACATACACCTTAACCGAAGATTTCCTAGTACAAAGGTAAAATCATCTTTTTATAACTAGCAGTATTCAAGTGTTGATAAAGTTCGTATCTTCAGCAACTGGGAGGACTAATGGCACCAAAAGTCTTTCAGATTTAACCTGAGACTGATGACTGTAAAGGCTGGACTTGTAGCTGTTCCTGGACCAATGTTGCTTCTGATTATGACAACTTGGCAAAGAAACCATTTGGAATTGAATCTTTAAGAACATTTTACCAGCAGTTAAAGACATTTGTACCATTTATTAAACTAACATGAAAATGTTAATCTGCTTTTAATTATCTTAACTGTATTAGCATGCTAACACTTGCTAATTAGCAACAATAAATGCTATGGATCAGGCAATGTGAGATGCTAACAGAGGCCTTGGAACAGAATGGTCCACCATTTGAAAGCTAAGCTATGCTAACATGCAGATGTTAATTTTTTGTAAATTTAATATCTCATCGTATTAGCATGCTAAGACTCGCTAATTAGCAATAGTAAATGGTTTTGGTTTGGTTTTGGCAATGTTAAATACTAAGATACCTAGCAACAGAACTAAACACCACTAGGAAGCTAAATATTAGCATACTAGCATGTTACTTTGTCAATGTTAAATCACTGAGGCAAAAAAAGGCTAAATTGGTTAGAAATTAGTGCTGTTTTCCGACCAAGCAGCCAGACACCCAACGATAGCTAATCTATGCTAATATGCTGATGTTAATCTTTTTCCTTTTTTAAGGTGTTAGCATGCCAAGACTTGCTAATTGGCAACAATAAATGCTATGGGTCAGGCAACATAGGATGCTAACGGAGGTTCTGCTGCTGAATTGTCTACCTATACAAAGCTAATCTATGCTAATATGCTTATGTTAATTTATTTTTATTTGACTAACTTTACAGTGTTAGCAGGCTAAGACTTTCTAATTGGAACTAGCAACAGAACTAAACACCAAAGCAAAACGAAATATTAGCATACTAGCATGCCACTATGGCTATGTAAAAACACATCAGGCTAATAATGGCTAAATAAATAAAAATCAGTGCTACCTTCCTTTTAAACAGCGAAACCTTCTTGAAATCTTATAAAGAACTCCATCAGCAGTCCTGCATGCTTTTTTTCCTTAAGTTTAAAATTGATTTTTAGGATCGACATTCCCAAATACCTGTTGAAATGTTTTGCTTTTTTTGAAAAAGACTAAACTTTCAGATTAAGTTTTTTAAACATGGCTTCTTTTCTTGTCTAACACGTTTCTCGCTATCAAGTACACAAAGAACTACAGTTTTTTCTTTTATTCTTTTGCTATGCTTATAGTCGACTGTATGGAAATGTTACGTGACTCCAATCAATATGATCTACCAGCCGAAGGTTGCTTAAGGTTGTTGGGGTTTGATCTGGACTCAATCTGTTGAATTTCATTAGAGTGAATTGGCCCAAAGGGGGTTTGGAACCAAAATAAATGTGAACATGGTGTAATGTAGTTTAATAAAATACTCTCAAATGTCAAGCTTATTCAAGTAGCACATTTTTAATAAAACTGAAGTTGACCGAAGAGCTTCATAGTTGAGCTAAAAGAAAATGACATGAAGAAAAGCATCAAAATCTCATCAACTAATCTAAATGAGGAAAACAGTTTATCCAACTTCAGGAAGCATTCAATACTCCAACCAAGAAACACTGGCAGGACTATTGTAGGATTTTGGTTTCTAAACCAAATAATGTCAGTCTTATTGTCCTTAACACCCAAAAAGTTCAACGGCAATGAATTACTGTTGCAAGATTTTTTCTTGCAGATAGACATGATTATCTTGTACTAATTATTGAAGGAGGGTATCATGTTTCCTAATAATGGAAGCATTTTTGTGACTCAAAAAAAAAGAATAAAGTATGTTTTTGCATGGCTTTGGAGCCAAAAAGCGTTTGAAACAAAGCCTGATGGGATGTTAATCAATGTAAAAGTAGTTAATCCATGATTTAATTGAGCATCTTGTTTTGAACATCAAGGGTGGAGTCTTGGAGCCCAGGTAGAAATCTGGTGCAAATCTTGAGTGTCTTAATTAAGTTAGGTAGTTGTTTGTTTATAAAATCTTTATCTGAGCCTATAAGGTTCTGAAATCCAAGTCCTTCAGGTATAAATCTTCCTGGGTTACCCGGAGACTCGGTGCCGATAACGTCCCTAGTCGCCACGAGCAGTGGGGACCTCTAATTGGGGAACAAAGGTGCGTTGTTGTGGCTGAGGCTGCGGGTGTGTGAGGTGGCGGCGTCTGCGTGGGGAGGGTGTCGAATCTCTCCGTCTCCAAGCGTCCACCTTTTTAGCTCCCTCTTCGCTCGGTAATTAACACCTGCCTTCTCAGTGTGGCAGCGTGGCGGTCCTGCCAAACCCCCCCGCCCCAAGCTGAAGCTTGGGTGTGTGTGTCTCTCTTAGCGAGGAGGAAAGTGAGGATGCAGGAGACGGATTGATACCGGTAAGGTAGCCAAACGTCTCTGAGGGAACCTTCGCTTCATTGCTCAGACAAACCACTGCAGTTAGAAACAGAACGTTCCTTTTAGCTTGTGGCTGTTTCCTCTGCTGGCTCCATTTAGCCACCCTGTGGGGGAAAAAAAATGAAATAAAAGATGTGAACGCAGTGACGTGTGGCCAGAACAAAGAAACAAACACAACTTGTGAATTCATTATACTCCACCTTTGGTCTCTTTTCTATATTCACAGTATCTCTGTTCCAGTCTTTGCAAAATAATTTATATACATGAACTTCTATATTAGTCTGAAAAATATGAATTTATTCACTCAAATTAATATTTATTTTACCTTGTCTAACCCTCCTATATTATATAATCCTGTCATTTTCAGGACAGCAACATCCAGAACCGGTGGTTTCCCTACAGGTAGGAACTAGGGATGTAAGAAAATATCGATACACCGGTATATCGCGATATTTTATTTACCGATATTGTATCAATATTCAAAACAAAAATATAAATTTTTGTTTTTAAGGATTTGAATGGAACCGTTAATGATGACAGTAATTTCTGTAGTAAAATTAAAAGTATAACTGGTGGTTGGTGGCTGTTTTTCACCTTCTTCGTTCCAGTGTATCGACTAGATCTAGTAATAAAACTGAATGTGTTAAAGTATGAAACAAGTTGGAATGTTTACAATGCTGTGACAGTTTTCCTACTGTTAAATTGAGTTTTAAAAATCACAAGTCTTACTAATAGTATCGCGATATATCGCGATATATCGTATCGTCTCCCCTGTATTGCGATACATATTATATCGCCAGATTTTTGCCAATAAGCATCCCTAGTAGGAACCGTTTTCTTCGCTTGCTGACCTGAACAACTGTTTTGATTCCTCTGGGAGGAATATTAGACATTACAATGTAGATTTAAAACTGATATTATGTAACTATATAAAGGATTACAGAAATGCAAAGGGCAAAATTCGTTTTATATTAAATCAAAATGGGAAATGGAATTGAATATAACAATATCAGAGGATGAGTGGCTTTCCATGTGTAAAACACAGCAAACCTCTACTAATTCACAAAACTGGCGTCTGTTTGGTTGGAAGAATTTAACACGTTTTTTTTTGACTCCACAAATTATTGGTAAATATCAGGAAACAAAACAACATTGTTGGAGGCAGTGTGGCCATGGAAACGCCACTCATACCCATATTTTGTGGTCAGGTGTTAAGATACAACCTTTCTGGGACGAAGTAAGTGAGACCTTAAGGAAAATATTACATTATTCTATCCCTAGTGATCCAAAAAATATGTTTTTGGGAGCCATATCTGGAAAGGATTTTGAAAACGGAGAAGTTTACTTATATAAGATCCTGACAATCGCATGCAAGAAGGCCATCACAAGGAACTGGATGCAAGTCGATCCCCCCATAGTTGGACAGTGGTTGGACCTCATGGACGAAATCTGCATCATGGAAAGACTAACTCACCACCTAAGACTAAAAATGTCTACCTTCCACCAAAAATGGAGGAAATGGAAGCTGAATAATTAGTCTAGGTAGATCTCTTGGTTGGACCAACTGAATAAAGACAGCTGCCCCTAGTGTTACAGTTCAGGTGTTGTTTTATTTTTATTATATATTTTTTTTCTTTATTACCTACCCTTGAAAAAAAGGAGAAATGCCTCAAAGGAGAAAAGTGAAGTGTACTTAAAAAATAAAGTATATAAAAAAGACTGATATAATGTGGATGAGTTGCACACACTAACCCCTTCATGATAATGTTAACTCCTCCTCCAGCCACACACATTCATGCATTTCATTTTTCCCACTCTTGGATGTATGCGTGTGCGCGTGTGTGTGTGTGTTTGTGTGTGTGTGTGTGTGTGTGTGTGTGTGTGACGGAGAAGGAGCACATGTGACAAACATGATGCTAAAAACTGCTACCCATCCCTGCATGTGTTGGTGCGTAGCAGCATCTGTTTTCTTGGATCGGAGTCTCCATGTTCAGTTTGTCTGGTAAAAGCTCGGGGGACTCTGTGTGTGTGTGGGGGGGGGGTTACGGGTGTGTATTCAGACGTTTGTGTTTGTGCAAAGCAAGATGGTGCAGTCCTCTTATTTTATCAACGCATCACTATCATCCCAGCAACCTAAATCTGTCATTTCCCCCATGAATGCAGCTTAAAACCATCGTCTGCACAACCATCCTGATCTGTAGGTTACGTTTCCTTCCTCTGCTGATCAGAACCTGACTGAAGTTTCAGGATTCATTAAGGAATGCAATAAAAAAATGTATGTATTTATTTTTTAAGATGACATTATTAACCTCAGATCTCTTCCTAAATAAGAATTATTCCTGCGTTACTATGTAGTGTATTTATTTATAGAGAAAAAATTCAGGATATCTTATCTGAATGTCAGTGTTACATTTTTGTCTTTAAATAAAATGCTCTACTTGTCCCAAAGAAACCACAATGCCTTGGTCTTTATAAGATTGTTCTAAAAATATGTTCAGTCTTATCTGAGCAAAAATGCTCGGTTGGTTATTGCTCTGAAAAAGAAGTTTTCATTATTTACATTTTCTGAATTTTTTATCCCTTAAATGCCGCTATAGTAAATAAAATCTTCCCTCTTTCTTTGTTTTGGGGGGAAAAAATAGTAGAAAAAAAAACCCTAACAAATATTTTATTTTATTTTTTTAGGGGGGAGGAGGGGGTCTCTTATGAAAACCTGGACAAAAGAATAATTGAATTGATTGAAATAGAAGTTTTTTAGGTATAAAAATAAAAACCTACGATCTCACGCACAAATATTTAATTTGAAAAAATGCAGCTTTAGTCAATAAAATGTCTCTTTTTTTGTTTTACAAAATCCAGAATTTTTTTTTATTCTTTTGAAATATTTAGTAGGTAAAATTGGTTTATTTTTTATTTTTACAAAATACAACAAATATGTTCCCTTAAATTTTTCTTTTAAAAGTTTTTGTATTTTTAATTGGTAAAATTACCTCACAAATCTTTTTAAGCTATGTGGAATGAGGAGTTATAAAAACCTGGGGATATCAAAAACGAGTTTGTACATTATTTCTTTTCCTTCCAGGTTTTTCATCTGGTGTGTTTACTATAGAGGACATTCTGAAGTGGAAAAACAAAAAAACTAATAAAATAAACAGAAAAAAACATCTAAAAATATATAAAAATTCATCCCAAAACACACACTAACCAGATTTGCATTCGCATCAACACAACCAGAGTTATTTAACAGTAAATAATAATTATTCATAATTAAAATTTAAACCTTACAGGTCGAGTTTTTCTTTGACAGAAGAGAAAATTGTAAAATATTAATGAAAATTGTAACTGAAACACAATCAATAAAGCTGCAGAACGTCTGTGTGAATAAATGATCATCTGAGGATTAAATATGCACAAAGCTGCATCCCAGCAGATTGTCAACATGCAGCTCTTTGTATCTTCTGACTAAAAGAATTCATTTTCATGTTGTTCCCCGTCTGTGTGGACAAACAGTCCTGTGTGCGTCTCTGCTGGACAGGCTTTCTGCTTGGGAGTGGTAAAAGCCTGAGCTGAGGTTATGTGGGCCCCTGGGCGCCCTGGTACACAATCGAGCGTGGAGCGACAGTTCAGCCCCAGGCTCACCTACCCACAGCCACCTAATGCATGCTGGGTATTCACATGTGAAACACGGGACAGGCTGTAGGACGGACGGTGGCTGGAAGCAGGCGTGTTGTATGACGGGGGGACGCTGCTTGTACCTGGACCGTCCTACAGGTGGGGCCGGCTGATGCAGCAGGATCCGTTTCTACAGGAAGGAAACTGGTTGGTCAGCTGGCAGCTCAGCTTCCTGCACTCTGGAAAACTGGGGAAATCTATGGAAAAGGGGCAATAAGATATCTGTATTCACAGAATTTATTCTTTACGCTGTTGTCTTAAAGTTGCATCCGTTCATCCATCCATCTACCCATCTCTCATCCATCTATCCATCTGTCCATCTACTCATCCATCCGTCCATCCATTCAATTTCAATTCAGTTTATTTATATAGCGCCAATTCACAACAGATGTCATCTCGAGGCTCTTAACAAGAAGTCATTTCAATACATTTATACAAACATTCCAATCCGTTAAAAAGTTTCCTATTTAAGGAATCTAATTAATCCATCCGTCCGTCCATTTGTTTATCCATCCATCTACTCATCCATTTATCTGTTCGTCCGTCCGTCCATCCATCCATTCAATCGTCCATCCGTCCGTCCATCCATCCATCTACTCGTCCATTCATCCGTCCATCTATCCGTCCGTCCTTCCATCCATCTACTCGTCCATCCATCCATCTACTCATCCATCTATCTGTTCGTCCATCCATCCATCCATCCATCCATCTACTCATCCATCCATCCATCCATCCATCCATCCAACTACTCGTCCATCCATCCATCTACTCATCCATCCATCCATCCATCCATCTACTCGTCCGTCCATCCATCTACTCATCCATTCATCGGTCCATCTATCCATCTATCGATCCATCTACTCGCCCATCCATCCATTCATCCATCTATCCATCAATCCATCCATCTACTCATCCATCTGTCCATCCATCCGTCCATCCATCTACTCATCCATCCATCCATCCATCCATCTACTCGTCCATCCATCCATCTACTCATCCATCTACTCATCCATCCATCCATCTACTCGTCCATCCATCCATCTACTCATCCATCTATCTGTTCGTCCTTCCGTCCATCCATCCATCCATCCATCTACTCATCCATCCATCCATCCATCCATCTACTCGTCCATCCATCCATCTACTCATCCATCCATCCATCTACTCATCCATTCATCGGTCCATCTATCCATCTATCCATCCATCTACTCGTCCATCCATCCATCTACTCGCCCATCCATCCATTCATCCATCTATCCATCCATCCATCCATCCATCTACTCATCCATCTGTCCATCCATCCATCCATCCATCCATCCATCCGTCCATCCATCTACTCGTCCATCTGTCCATCCATCCATCCATCCATCCATCTACTCGTCCATCCGTCCATCCATCTACTCGTCCATCCATCCATTGGTCTATCCATCCATCTACTCATCCATCTATCTGTTCGTCCATCTGTCCATCCATCCATTCATCCATCCATCCATCCATCTACTCGTCCATCCATCCATTGGTCCATCCATCCATCTACTCATCCATCTATCTGTTCGTCCATCCGTCCATCCATCCATCCATCCATCCATCTACTCATCCATCCATCCATCCATCCATCTACTCGTCCATCCATCCATCCATCTACTCATCCATCCATCCATCCATCTACTCGTCCATCCATCCATCTACTCATCCATTCATCGGTCCATCTATCCATCTATCCATCCATCTACTCGCCCATCCATCCATTCATCCATCTATCCATCAATCCATCCATCTACTCATCCATCTGTCCATCCATCCGTCCATCCATCTACTCATCCATCCATCCATCCATCTACTCGTCCATCCATCCATCTACTCATCCATCTACTCATCCATCCATCCATCTACTCGTCCATCCATCCATCTACTCATCCATTCATCGGTCCATCTATCCATCCATCCATCCATCTACTCGCCCATCCATCCATTCATCCATCTATCCATCCATCCATCCATCTACTCATCCATCTGTCCATCCATCCATCCATCCATCCATCCGTCCATCCATCTACTCGTCCATCCATCCATCCATCTACTCGTCCATCCATCCATTGGTCTATCCATCCATCTACTCGTCCATCCATCCATCCATCCATCTCTTTATCACTCTTTATCATGTTTCTCTGAACATTTTGCGTTGAATCTTTGATCTTTACTGAGGATTCAATATTTTGACCCCGTGATCAGACCTAAACATTTGAGTTTTGTTGACAGACGTGTTTTAATAACGTTTTGTTAGTTCTATTTTTTTATTCTGGATGAAAACGAAACCCAGCTCACCTGGAATAATTGATGACGAAAATTACCACCATTGTCAACAACAAAAAGCAAGAAGGCGAAAACATCAGAGGGAGGTCAAACCCAATCAGATCTAGTTTCAGATGTGTTAAAGGCTGGTCGAGTTGGGAAACCAGCTAATAAGGCCTGACTCTTTTAGCTATTACAACAGGCTTACTAAAAAAAATAAACTTTTAGATGATGCACCTGCAGCACGTTTGTCCTCTCCTAAAACATTGAACAAAAAGACGTGAAACTGAAAGCATCACATGGTGATTGACGCAGGCTTCTTATGAAGACTTCACCTGTCTCCAGGACATGAAAAGCCTTCAAACACGTCCCGATTCGGCGCTTTGTTGCGCGCAACGCCCACTTATAATACAGACAATCTGTCCTTTATTCTCTTCAAGACAGAAGATCTAATCTGTCACTCTGTTTACCTGCCATCCCTCTTGGAAAGGCAGCATAAAGCCGTTAATCACAGCCCAATCTCCTGCTCTGAAATTTAAAAGCTTCTCTTCTTTTGTGCCACTCCGTGGGTGAGGAAGTCACATCTCGGGTCTGATTTGTGTGCATTTTCTGCCAAACTAACTAGCGACATGAAAGGAAAAAAAAGGAAAACCTGCCTTGCAGATATTTGGGGATGTGGCCAACTTCATCAGGAATGAAGGAAAACGATTCGAGGGGGGGGGGGCATCCGGTTAAACTCGAAGCACACATTAAAGGCCCAACAAATGTTGGAAATACACCAAGCCAAGTATTCCACACGAATATCCTTAAAGTTTTTTTGTTTCTCTCTAAATCCTGAAGCTGAAAGCGATCGACGGATTTAGACGACGGTATGGACAGCAGACCACTCAGACTGTTGGGCGGAAAGTAGGAAAAAAAAAGGGGAGCGCTGGTGAGGATGTGGCGGACATGTTGGCGGTCACGCTCTGCTGTCACCTTCTTTTTGACCGGAATTCGTCCTCCCCTGGCGAGGTTCTCCCATCTGTTCCTTCGCCGAGGAAAAATAAAAACTCTGCATCTCCCGCTGCTGCACACCGTCCTGCTGTCCTCCAACAAACCACGGACAAAATGTTTCAGAACCGGAACGTTTTTATATTCCGTGGAGGCTACCGCCGGTGGAAATATGGGATTCGGGGCGAGATTTGAAGGAAATCGATGTTTTAGATGTTATTTAGCTAATTAATTTTGAATTTAAAAAAGTACTTTTGGTGAACAGCGATATGTTTCTCACTGAACAGGTTGTGGAGCCAAGAAAATTAAGAAAACATAAAAAATACAAAATTCAAAAATCCTTTTTTTTTTTATCCTGAAGGGAAATAAATGTCGTTGTAGCTCATTTCATCCAAGTATCTTAAAACAGTCGATGGTGATGCTGTGGCAGGAAGGATCTCCAGTTGCAGTCAGTCTTGCAGCGAACCTGAAAAGGCCTCTGACTGAAGACTGTTGCTGCATGACTGTCATAACATACTAACAGCTCAGTTTCTGAGACAATATTTCACACTAACATGTCCTGAATGACACCATCAGTTGTTAGCACATTAGCACTCCTAATCCACCTCATTTGCTTTGGCCGCTCCTCTATAAATCTCTCTTTGGCCGTATGGTTAGAGAGACGTTGGAGTCTGGGATTCTTGCCCATTATGATGGATGGACGAGATGGTTTGAACTTTTTCCTTCTCAACTCCTCTGGGATTTGGGGTCGTAGTTCAGGTACTATCTGAGCTCTTGAGATGCTAATCGGCTGCGCCAGGTTTTAAAAAAAGGACCTTGTTGCCACGGTTACTCATCAATACTGTCTGAAAGTTTACAAACAAAGTAAGATAAAAATTCTTCCAGTTGCTTAGGATGGAAAATTAGCACAAAAATGTATTAAAATTCAACAGAAGTAAATCTGAACTAACATAACTAAGCTACTCCAACATGCTGTCACCACGAGCAGCGCAGTTCTATATTTTTAATTTGAGATTTCAGTCAAAAATATCTGGTCTAACCACTGACCTGTTCTTTTTAAGCATTCATGAAAGACATTTAAAAAAAGACAAAATGAGCAACAAAAAAGGAATTTAACAACTTAAAAAGTAACGTTTCTTTAAAGAGGAGAGCAATAGTAAAATTGTTTAGCATCTTCCAGTAGAAGCTTACGAAGAAGATGTAAAAGCAACAAACATAAGTGCATCCACATAGTTAAAAAAGGTCATTTTAGTCATAAAAAACCAGCAGTGGAGTTTAAGAGTCCTGGATGTAAACCACAATAACTAGAGCCCTAAAACAGATCCCTGAGCAACACCAGAAAGAATAGAACAAATTTAAAAGACATGTTAAGGATCTGGCCGACTGCTCTCCTTGGTAGAATTGGTGGAGTTGGTTTAAATTGGTTGATTTATCGGCACAAAGGATTTAGGCCAGAAACTTACCAGTTCCCAAATTATTTAGTGTGTTTTTGGGATCAAATTCTTACTGGAACATCCAACTAGTCCCAAATTTTAACCAATCAGCTGTTAAACAGAGGAAAAGTTGAAGAATATAGTGGTAGATCTGAAATGGCCTTTCCCGGCATGATACTGCCACCACCAGGTTTGTCCAGGTTTCAACCATCTGATTGTTTAAATTTAAAAGGTTTGTGTTATTCCCCTCCTCTTAATTCTTCATTCCCCTGGTCTCTTGGGTGTAAAAAAAGAAAATGTCCAACATCTTGATGCTGCCTCTACTTTGCTTGACCAGCTAAATCTTTTATGTAGATCTTGGAAAAAGTTAACTGCAAACAATTTGACATTTTGTCGTTTATCTGCAACCTTTTATGGCTTGTAAAGATGCATGTTTCCGTTAAACCGAAAGAGAAAAACATTTTCAGGTAATTCTACATTAATTCAAATAAAGTATTATGAATTTCTTTGACAATTTAATCACACTATTCTATAAAAAAATATATTGTCTTTAATTTACTTTTTGAGGTTTAAAAAAAATGTCATACGTTTGGCAGCCTTGGCCTTCCATAAGCAGCCTCGCATATTATTTAATGACACATACTGGCTTATATTGAACCAGTTAAGTTAAGAGAGGAATAAATGCATATGATTTTAACACAACAACAAAAATATAGGATAGAGGACTTGCTTTATGATGCCGAATAAAACTGACTAATCGTCGTTGGGATAATATTTTTGAAGTGTGAAATTTTGTAATTTTGTTCGATCTTCCAACTTTTATCCGTTTTCTTAAAAATAATTTCTTGTAAATAACCAAAAGAAGTGTGTATTTCCATAGAACAGAAAAAAGGTTTTCTGGTAATTCTACATTTTTTGACAGCTCTGGCCTTCCATAAGCAGACTTACTTATTAGTTAAAATGACAAATATAGGCTTAGATTTAACCAGTTACAATATGGAGCTTAATAAATATTTAATTTTAACACCACAAATGTAGGATAAAAGGCTTGATTTATAATCTCAAATAAAACTCACTAAGTAAAAAGCTGACAAATTACATCAATGTGCAAATAGTTTTTGGAAATTTTTGAATTTCTTGGAAACCCAGAATTTTCTAACTTTGTACAATCTTAAACTCCATAATTTTTCTTTAGCATTTGTTGTAACTAAACTAAAGAAAATTGTATTTTCGTAAAACAGAAACAGAAAAATCTCTTCAGGTAAGTCTACATAAATAAAGTCAGTATAATTTACTTTCTATAAGCAGTTTTACCAAAAAATGTTTCACATGAATTATTGGCAAAACTGGCCTTCCATACTGAGTGTCACATTCCAGATAAAACTGCTCATATTTGCTGTATTTAACCCTCTAGGTTTATGGACCAGAGTGAAAGCTATTTTCCGACTCCAAACATGCCGTCTGTCTTCAGCTTTCCTGACTGCCTTCAGTTCTCCTTTAATTTTCCTGCTTAAAGGAAAGCGATTGCTTTAAACATCACTGCAGGGACAAAAAGAAAGTCATTCTTGTCGTTTTTTCTTCTTCTTCTATCTGCTGAAGACATCTTACTGAAGAAGCGTCTTTGTATTAACTTTTTAAATTCCAATTACAAAGGAGGTTTAAGATCTCTCGGCGGAGTTTGACTTAGAGTCTGTGTTTGATCTCCGGAGCTCCGCAGGGACCCCCCCTTGCCTTCCTCCTCCTCTCCTGCCTCTTCACCTTCTCCCTCCTCTTATTATTCCTCCATCACTTTTCCTCCCCTCCCTTTTTTGTCCTCCTCTTCCCCTTTGTGTCACATTTCTACCTTCCTTTACTTTTTTGTCTTCATTTGTTTATCTTTGCCACTATTATTTTCTACTCTTCCACCTTATTGCACACATTGGTCTCCTTCGTTTTTTGAATCCTCCTCAAATTCCTTAATTTACCTCCCAATTCTTTGACTTCCTTTTCTTCCATGTTCTTCCCCTTTTTCTGTTTCCCTCATCCCACCTACCTTTTTCCATTTTTCTCTTCTCCCACTCCTTAATAATTTTGCTTTTCCCCTCTGTTTTCCTCATCAATTATCTTGTCTCTCCAAGCCTGTACCATTTTTTTTGCTTGTTTTGTTTACTCTTCTTCCTCTTTACTTTGCTTCATCCCCTTTTCTTTTTCTTGTTTCCCATCTTCCATCCCGTCTTCATCCTCTTCCTCTTCACCTCTGTCAATGACTCTGAGTTTCTGCAGTTTGAAATTAAAAAGTTTGAATTCCATCCATCCATTGGATAGATGGATTTTATTTCCACGCAGTCCCAGGAGGTTGGGTAGGATACCTTTTTTTCTCAACAGGTAAAAGCATATTTAAAACTGCTTTCTCATTTAATCAGGTTATATTTGATATGAAAGTGTGCCCAAAAAAAAAAAAAGCAATCACATTGCTGTTCGCTGTACATCGTAATGGATTAATACATTAGCGGATGCAGAGTTCAGATCAGTTTAGACATTGATGAATATTCTGAGGAACTCTATAATTAAAATAATCTCTTACTTTATTAAATAATGGGGCATTGTGTCTTCAAGTCTCACAGATTTGAACCTGTTCGTATTGTATCCAACCTGCAGCCTCTCCTTGGATGAAGACATGTTCTTAAGGGGGGAAAACCTGTGTGTGTGTTCAGCAGGCCTCCTGTGGCTGTTTAACGCTCCCTTTGCTGCTGCCGACAGCTTACACCTTTTCTGAAAACCTCCACTAACAGTGTGTTGACAGACTCTCCGAGCAAATCCGGAGCCACCTCTCCACCTATTCCACTTCATAAAGGAGCGTCTCGGTTCCCATTACCCCCACAGCCATGCAGAACAAATTACATTTAATGGGGTTTCTTTTGCCCCCTCGGTCGTTTTTCGCTGTTCGCTTTAAAAATTTCAATTTGGTGCCTAACGCTAAGGTTTCCTTCAAAGTATTACGGAGCAATATTATACCAATTACGGCGTCTGCGAACATTAAATTAAATGCATTAGCGCAACATTGGAGAGAAAAGAGGCAGCCGCTTGAAACGAGTTCAGCTCCAAAGCGATTCTGGGTGTGGAAGCACACAGGCCTGACGTGGAAACACAATTAGCTCTGTTGTCTTACAGTTTCATCTCTGGTGAATCATTTATCTGTCTTCCATATGGATCGTGTTAGGCTAACTGTGTCTTCATTTAATCTGGTACAAATTGCTCACTGAGCCCCAATAACGGAGAGTAGAGGTGAAGCTTTACCTTTGCTTTTGCTCCTGTGTAAACAAGTTGTAAACGCTAACAGAAAGCATAAAAACTGGTCACAGAAAAGCATCAGTGTATTTCATTTAACCCTTAGGATTGGACACATGAAATTATTACTGTCAAATAGCATCCTAATGTTTTATTATGTGCTGTACAGTGTATAAAGTAACAGGAAATCATAATTTAAAACAAAGGAGATGGCAAAGATTAATCATATCTGTGAAAAGTAACTATAGTGCTTGATTTCCTTTGCAGATGTTGTTGCACATTTCAGCAGATCCAGATTGGGTTTCTGTTGCTTATTTGGTCCTGCTTTAAACAGGCGTTGGACGGGTCCGATATAAAGAACACGTCCTTCTCAGGATCAGTTATGGGTCCTTTTAAAACACCATCCTGACAATCCTGTGGACTGTGTCTGAAACATGGATGAAACAGAAAACAGTGGGTTAAAATACTTGTGTTACTCTATTGAAAGATAGATCAAGGGATTTCTCAGTGGGGTGAGCTTTGGATTTTTAGGTAGATCGGTTTATAGTTGGATTTATAGTTGAATAGGTGGATCTATAGATTACCAGGTGGATTTAACTTGGGGAATATGGGTGGATGTAGGGAAGGCAATTTTATTTGTATAGCCCACTTTCAACAACAAGGTAATTCAAGGTGCTTTACATGATAAGGCGATAAAGTAAAAATAGCAGTAAAACACAGACAAAGCATATAAAGTAAAAACAGCAATAAAGCATGAAGCATACACAAAACATATGATACATGAAAACATTACTCAAAATCAGCTCTAAACAGATGAGTTTTTAGCCGGGATGTTAAAAGAACTCAGTGTTTCAGCAGCTTTGCAGTTTTCTGGAAGTTTGTTCCAGATTAGAGGAGCATAGAAACTGAAAGCTGCTTCTCCATGTTTGGTTCTGATTCTAGGGATGTTGAGTAGACTGGAATTAGAGGAGCTGAGTGGTCTGGTGGTTGGTACCGTGACTACAGATCTTCAACATATTTTGGTGCTAAGCCATGTAATGATTTATAAACTAGTAAAAGTATTTAGAAGTCTATTCTCTGAGCTACAGGGAGCCAGTGTAAGGACTTTAGAACTGGGGTGATGTGCTCTACTTTCCTGGTTCTAGTGAGAACGTGAGCGGCAGCGTTCTGGATCAGCTGCAGCTGTCTGATTGACTTTTTAGGCAGACCTGTGAAGACGCTGTTGCAGTAATCAATCCGACTAAAGATAAACGCATGGATGAGTTTTTCTAGGTCCTGTTGCGACATCAGTCCTTTAATCCTAGAAATGTTCTTCAGGTGACAGAATGCTGACCTTGTTATTGCCTTTATGTGACCCTGGAGGTTCAGGTCTGAATCCATAACTACACCTAGATTTCAGGCCTGATCAGTAGTTTCTAGCTGTATTAATTGAAGCTGTGTGGTGACTCTTGATCGTTCATCTTTAGGTCCAAAAGTAATTACTTCAGTTTTGTTTCTATTCACCTGGAGAAAGTTATGGCACATCCATCCATTGATTTGCTCGATGCATTTACTTAGGGTTTGGATGGGTTCAAAGTCACCTGGTGACATTGTAATGTAGAGCTGAGTTTCATCTGCATAGTTATGGTAGCTAATCTTATTGGTTGTTATAATCTGGGCTAGTGGGAGCATGTAGATATTAAATAAGAGGGGCCCTAAGATGGAGCCCTGGGGCACCCCACGTGTGATATCTATTTGTTCTGATGAAAAGTTTCCTATTGAAACATAGAAGTCCCTGTTCTTTAGGTAAGACTCGAATCAGCCAAGTACTGTACCAGAGAGTCCGACCCAGCTCTCCAGTCGCTCTAATCAACAGTGTCAAATGCTGCACTGAGGTCCAACAGAACCAGCACTGTGGTTCTACCACAGTCTGTTTTTTTGCAGATGTCATTGAAAACTTTGACGAGGGCAGTCTCTGTGCTGTGGTGAGCACTGAAACCAGACTGAAAAACATCAAGGCGGTTGGTCATTGTTATGAAGCTATTAGCTGCTGAAAAAGCTTTTTCAATAATTATACTGATGAATGGAAGATTAGAGATTGGCCTGTAGTTCTGCATTAACGTGTTGTCCAGATTGTTCTTTTTTAGCAGTGGTTTAATAACTGCTGTTTTTAAAGCCTGGGGGAAGACACCTGACAGGAGGGATGAGTTCACTATTTTAATCTGATCAGACCCAATGACAGGGAAAACTTTCTTATAGAAAGCTGTGGGTAGGATATCAAGACAGCAAGAGGAGGAGCTTAATTGGTTAATGATTTCTTCTAGGTTTTTTTGGGTTAATTCATGGAATTCTGACATTTTCTCTACATTGGTGTTGATTGGGGATGACACTGGTAGTGGGTTCAGTACTGCGGTACAGATCGACCGTCTAATTGTTAGAATCTTTTCAGTGATAATGAGATGTAATGACGTCTTGATGGGTCTAGAGATTGAATGATGTCTTCATTGATTGATCAGTGGGTATCTAGGGGGATGGAATGGGATCTAGATGGATGAGCAATCGATTGACATCTTGATGGGTAAGGGATCAATTGGTTCTAGATGGATGCAGGGGATTGATCATGAACTAGATGGACATGGGGATTGATCGGTATCTAGATGGACACGGGATCAATTGGTATCTAGATGGACAAGGGGATTGATCATAAACTAGATGGACGTGGGGATTGATCGGTATCTAGATGGACACGGAATCAATTGGTATCTAGATGGACAAGGGGATTGATCGTAAACTAGATGGACGTGGGGATTGATCGGTATCTAGATGGACACGGAATCAATTGGTATCTAGATGGACAAGGGGATTGATCGTAAACTAGATGGACATGGCGATCGATTGGTTTTAGATGGACGCAGAGGATTGATTGGTATCTAGATGGGCAAGGGGATTGATCATAAACTAGATGGACATGGGGATTGATCGGTATCTAGATGGACACAGGATCAATTGGTATCTAGATGGACAAGGGGATTGATTGTAAACTAGATGGACATGGGGATCGATTGGTTCTAGATGGACATGGGGATCGATTGGTTCTAGATCGACACAGGGGATCGATTGGTATCTAGATGGACGTGGGGATTGATTGACATCTAGGTGGACATATATGGATAAATTGATCTTTGGGTCTCTGGGAGGATGGATCTGTGGATTTCTGAATTGATGGATCTTTGGAACGTTGATTCAACAGATATTTTTACATGGCTGAATTTCTGAATGGACGGATGCATTATTCTTTGGATAACGAGTCTAAGGGTCGATGGATGGATACTTTTCAGCATAGTTTCCAGTCAACCAATATCTAAGTGTTGTTTTCCAACATGTTAACATTGGTGGTACAACTTTAATGTTGTGTAGATAGTGAGAAGACATGAATGACAGAGACTGTTTCACTAATATAATATGTAGTGGATAAAACATGTTGGGCGAACGTGAAGTCTCATTAAATGTTAACATTTGCATAAACCTTCTTCCAAGTATCTCTGAAAATGTGCCTAAGACTGTTCCTGTTGGTTTAGGGAAGTTAAGGTTTTTTCCCCCCCATTAAATCAGAGCATCCTCTCCAACGTTCTAGTTTGAGATACAGAAACTAACTTTGATAGAAAAAATGTTATTGTGAAACTTGAGACAAGATTTTTCAGTCACTGAAAGCTGTTTTCTTGCTGAGTTTAGTGGCATGTTGTGAATTAGTCCTCGTAGTTTTCTTGGCAACAGAAGCTGTCATCTCATGCAAAATCACGAGGCTGTACTGTAAGTGCGTAAGATCACTGATGTATGGCGTTGTCATGGATACTCGCTGCTTCGTCACCGCAGTAGCGGAAGTTCAGACCTGTCGTCTTCATGTGTGACCTCTGCTGCTCTCCAAGAACTTACAGTGGGAGGAAAGGCAGAAACTAAAGAGGAAAAAAGAAACCAGATGGCTGGACAAAGACCAAAGAGTGGTCACAGGACGGGCAGCGAGCCACCGAACTTCCTGCTCGCTTTCTTCCCCCTCTCCGTCGCAGCAGTTGGTGTCACTACTTGCACCGTCTGCGTGAATTCGAGGCGACGGCTGAACAGATTGGCCAGTCGGCGAGGATCACTCGCAGAAAAACTCTGCTAATCTTCCACCTGCTGCCTCGACCACACTCGCACAGGCTTTCTCCTCCCTTCTCTTCCTCTGGAAATGTGTTGCGAGGGGGTGAAGGATTGGGAAAATGTCATTGTGAGTTCTCTTCCCAACTAATCATATATATGATCTGAGCATAAGATTGTTAAAATAATATATCACATCCTCTGTTAGGGTAATAATAGTTGAAAAAGGAAGAAAATTGATCGAGTCAAGACAACTAAAAATGCTGTTTTCAAACAAGAAAAAGAACCCATGGTAGGAAAATCCTCAACTTCTCCCCTATAGAAGGAAAATACAGCAAAAATTAAGTTAGATGTTTTAATGTTCAAGAATAAATATTTGTTTCAGGCTGTTTGACAATAATGAATATGAGGAAACAAAGGTCACATGTGGGGTTCCTCAAGGCTTCCCATTCGGACCCCTTTATTCAATATACACAGTGCTGTGAAAAAAGTTTACGATTTCAGCAGTTTTACTTCTCTACAACACCTAAATGTGTCTGATAATCAAATTTCATTATCAGACAACTTTAAAAACAGCTTTTAATAGTTTTCTTTCATCAGAGGAAAATGGGCGATCCAAGCCAAACTGGGTCTATATTAAAATATATTAACCTCCTGTGCTCAGTCATCAATTAACCGAACACTAGAAGAATTAAACACACCATCTAAAGCATTGCAGGCCTCACTTGCCTCAGTTAAGGTCAGAGGTCATAATTTAACAATAAGGCAATGGGCAAAAATGGCCGCCATGGGGGAAATCCATGACCAGAACCACTGCTGACTAAAAGAACATAAAGGCCCGTCTCACAATAGTAAGAAAAAACATCTTGATGAAGACACTTGAGACTAAAGTGGACTTTTGTTGGTAGATGTGTGTCACATTACATCTGGTTTCAGATGAACATACTGACGATCAAACATGGTGGTGGTAGTGTGATGGTCAGGGCCTGCTTTGCTGTGCCAGGACCTTGGATGACTTCATAATACCGTGGATTCTTTCTCTGCCAGAAAATCCAGAACCGAATGTCTGACCATCATTTGGTGAATTTCTTGGAGTTTTTCCTAAAACGTTCTTAATACAAGAACGCTAACAGGGGTTACAATGAAAACTTTTGAAAACAAATTCAAAGCTTTTCAGAGGCAGATTGTGGACCTAAGGCTTGTCGCGGACTAACTATTTTGTTGGAGTACATTAGTTGGTCCCTTGTTGATGAAAAAGAGAGTCTTTGTTAAAGATGGCTCTGTTATGTTAATGATACGATGCTTCGAAATCCGAAAGAGTTGCTGGGGCATGACCTTGACCTAAAGTCAGGTTTTAGAGCTCATCATAGCACTGAAACAGCACTGGTGAAGGTTACTATTGATATTCTCATGGCCTCAGATAATGGACTGGTGTCTGTTCTGGTTTTGTTAGATCTCAGTGCTGCTTTTGACACAGTCGATCATAATATTCTCTTAGAAAGGCTTGAACATGTTGCAGGGATCAAAGGAACAGCACTAGGCTGGTTTAAATCATATTTGTCTGCCAGATTCCAGTTTGTTCATCTAAATGATAAATCTTCTAAACTCTCAAGGGTTACTTGTGGAGTTCCACAGGGTTCTGTGCTTGGACCAATTCTGTTCACCATATATATGCTTCCAATTGGTAGAGTCATTAGACAGCATGGGATAAATTTCCACAGCTATGCCGATGATACACAACTATATTTATCCATAAATCCTGATGATCCCAGTCAGTTAGGTAGATTACAGGCATGTCTGGAAGACATAAAAACATGGATGACCCTAAACTTTTTGCTTTTAAATTCTGACAAGACAGAAGTTGCTGTCTTTGGACCAGAAGTTCTTAAACAGAAACTGATTAGTCAATCACTTCATCTGGATGGCATTAAATTGGCCCCCAGTAATAACGTAAAGAACATCGGCGTTATTTTTGACCAAGACTTGACATTTAAATCCCATATTAAACAGGTTTCTAGGATTTCCTTCTTTCACCTCCGGGATATTACTAAAATTAGAAACATTCTGTCCAGGAGTGATGCTGAGAAACTAGTCCATGCATTTGTTACCTCAAAATCCAGAATAGAATTTAAGATCCTTCTTCTTACATATAAAGCCCTTAATAATCAAGCTCCATCATACATCAGAGATCTAATTGTTCCTTATGTTCCTAACAGAGCACTTTGCTCTCAGACTGCAGGTTTACTTGTAGTTCCTAGGATTTCTAAAAGTAGAATGGGAGGCAGATCTTTTAGTTATCAGGCTCCTCTCCTGTGGAACCAGCTCCCAGCTTTAGTCCGTGAGGCAGACACTCTGTTTACTTTTAAGGCCAGGCTTAAAACTTTCCTTTTTGATAAAGCTTATAGTCAGAGTGGCTAAGGTCATCCTGAGCTATCTCTGTAGTTATGCTGCTATAGCCTTAGACTGCTGGAGGACAGACTTACCACTTTTCTTCACTCTGCTACTTCCTTTTCTCCTACGACTCTCCAGTTGTATTACAGTTCATTCTGTTATTTCGACTGTTAACTTTGTTTTCTCTCAGTGTTTTTCTCTCCGTAGAAGATATACCTGGTCTGGTATCCTGCTTGGCTGCAGGATACCAGATGGCCGCTCCTACTGAGCCTGGTTCTGTTGGAGGTTTCTTCCTGTTAAACGGGAGTTTTTCCTCTCCACCGTCGCTACATGCTTGCTCAGTATGAGGGATTGCTGAAGGATTGCTGTGGTTGGAAAGTCTGCATCAACGGGGCCCAACCTCACACCAATGACTGACGCAATCTGCTGGGATTCCTTAAATAGGAAACTTTTTAACTGATGGGAATGTTTGTATAAATGTATTGAAATAACTTCTTGTTAAGTGCCTTGAGATGACATCTGTTGTGAATTGGCGCTATATAAATAAACTGAATTGAATTGAAATGGCTGAATCTCCACAATGAATTCAGTGCTCATGATTAGATTCCTTGAGGAGCTTCACAATCTGTTTATACCAAGAACAACAACCAGACAAATGCATCGTGAGTCACATTGCTACACATGATTAGGAAGTGTTTTCGGCTAAAGGTGAATTCAGTCTTTTTTTCTGGGAAAAAAAAGAGATGAAAGGAAAAAAACCCACAGCAGTAAAACCGTGACGCCCACAACTAACGAGTCCATAAACTCAGCATCTCAAACAGCTTCTCTCCTATATATTTAATAAGAGTTGCAGTAAAAAATAAAGCAGCGTGGCTCAGACTTGACTGTGTGAGAGCTTTGACTGTTTATGAGTGTTTTATACTTAAATGGGGCCACTGTGTCAGTCTGACGTTAATGTGTTACAAAGGTGTCCTGTTTAGTATGACATCTGTAAAATCTGCTGAAGCAGTAGGATGGTTTTATTATTAGAGGCTTTATACAACAAAAGTAATTTCCAAATGTCCAGAAAACAAAACAAAACAAAAATCTTATTTCTTCTCATTGCTTCAAAGTGAACTTTCATTTTGGATGATTTAAAGCAAAGCTCACTTTAATTGTCTCACTTTCAAGCCTGTTAGTTAAAATCATTCTCAAGACTGTTAGGTAAAGCTCGGAATAAAAAAAAAAAAATGTAATCATTACATTGAGGATTTAAGTCTGACAAACTGGCCAAAAAAGCATTTGATTCTTAAGGACCAGAGCTCTCTGTGATACAATTTGTGCAAAATATTGTTTGTTGCTTCAAAAACTGCAGGTGAAGAAACGGATTACAATGACAAAAAAGAGGAAAAAGTGTAATTGAAGCTACATTTAACTTTTTTTTTAGGATAAAGGCTGCAAATTGATGTAATTCGGGTTTAGTCCTGATGTTTTATAATCACAATATAAAACATACAGCTGTAGATAATTTCACTAGATGTTGGTTTTCTTAGAGGTTAACTGAACTAAATGACACAGCTTAAATAAACTATCCCCTTAAATAAGACATTCCTTAGCTCTGCTGTTATGCTAATGTTAGCTTGTATGTAAACAGGAATGAGTAAGACTAAGCTCACGATTATTGCTAACATCTTAAACTTATAATAATCTGACCAGTGGAAGAATAAGGCATCGCCTTTGTGACTTAAATTAAAATGTAACCTAAAATGTTAATTTAATTGATTTTGTGTCTCAAGGTGCCACAGTTGAGGGAAGTTGAACTGTAGAAGCTAGCCACGCTGTAGTGCCAATGCGAGCTTGTATGACTACAGGAATGATAGGAAACTCAGTTAATTTCTGTCCTACACTAAAAGAGTGCTACAGCCTTCAACTTGTTTGTTTGCGTCTCAACTATCCCATCAGTGGAATATTAAAAAGTGACTTTCCTAGCTTCCTGCAGCAGCTAGCTGTGCTACACTGTTAAACCCTAGCTTAAAAATTAATCAGATTCATGGAGAAATTATGTATTTTAGGCCTCAATAACTGACATCATAATTATTAAACAGCTCTTGGTATTTATTAAGGTTATCCAATCATTCGTTTCATGCGGTTAAAAAGAAAAAACTGATTGTAAATCCTTACAAAGTACCAGTTCTTCAATGGTGCGCCGCGCTTTACTCCATAACAGCTTTTAAACCAAGCTTCATTCTTCCCTACTTTCATTTAGTGAAAATTTGGGGTTCAATATCCATTTCTTCTTTCTGTTTTAACCTCTGGAGAGTAGCAGCAGCTGTACATCTCTGTTTAAAGTTTGGTGTAACTAGCGTAAACTTTCTAAAAGCAAAATATCGACATGATTTCATGAACACATTTCTTGCTGCACAATGATGCCCTTTTAGCTCCGCTTGTGACAATGATTCACTTGCTTCTGGGTATTTTAGGCCAGTCAGAAGAGAGCTGATCATGTTATCTAATGATTTCATGTGGCTCTTCTATCCAAAACCTTGTATTTCTGTCTCCGCTCATGAGCTTTTAACTCTGTCACTGAGATTAGGCCGACTGCTGCCCTCCGCCTGCAGAGAAATAAATGTGTACAAGTGAAACTCCGCTGAGCGACAAAGCCACACTGGATTTATTAAAAATCCACTCCAAAACGTTCTTGTGCTTTATCCGGCTGAACAGCCGACCGGCATTTATACCTCTTGGCTGCGGCGGCGGGAGCAGCACCCAGCGCACTTTAAATGTGTGAAATGCAGCGAGGAGGACCACCAGGTGCTGCCTCTCCACCTCGGAGCTGTCCGAGGAGCGCTTCTGCTCTCCAATAACCCAAAGGGCTGAGACGCTGCTTCGCTGCAGCCGAGCCAAAAGACATTTGGAGTGTGCACTTCAAAGGAGCCTTGGATTATGTTCGCGCACAGTCTATCCTGAGGGGATCCTTTGAAGGGAAACTTAGTGCAGGGCCACTGGTGGCCGCTCGGAGACTCTCTCTGTGTGCGTTTGTTTGTCTAAACCCATTTCTCTCAATGTTCCTGGAAACCATCCTGTGGCGTTCTGAGTTTCTGCTGGAAAACTTTCACCATAAAGACAATTTAAATATATTTTATGTTCAGAGGATTTAGATGAAACTAGTTTATGATAATAGTTTTTAGTTTTTAAGAGATTTTTTACATATATAGAGCACGGATTAATGTGTTCATTTTTAAATCGAGAACCTTTAAGCAAGATTACATTTTCTTTTTTTCCGATTAATGTAGGTATTTGAATAAACAAGAGTTTTAAAATCTCTCAGCAGTGTATTAAGATGATTCCTAACAGTGAGTGTGAAGGTAAATTATACCTAACATTAGGGATGCACTGATATGAGTTTCAGTTAAACACCCCCATAACCCTGCGCGACATCACTCACTGTGTGTACATGCACATCTAAAGCGAGCTAGTCAAGCGAATACCTTAACCAGAGTGGGAGCCTTTGTCCGGGTTTACATGAATGAAACAAAATGCTAGGTGGCGACATGCTCCCTTTCATGTTGGGAATCATGCAGATAGCAAACAAATGCTGGCAGCAGTGAAGCAGATGGCGTAAAAGCAGGATACACACAATGAGTGAAGAAATGGACGACAACAACACTGCAGCACAGAACATTTCGGCTGTGTTACACCTGTTGTTGCTGCTGTGTTGTTGTCGTACCGGTGTTATTCTCGCTTCAGCGGTCTCCTCACTTCTTAAAGGGGGAGTGCCCAGGCCAGTCATAGCTTGAGTAACCTGGGATGTTGTTTATAGTAGTGGGCAATATGAAAAGTATGAGGTAGAAATTATATAAATTTAGCCAACAGTAGAGATTTTGACTATACCGGCCTTCCGCAATTGCACATTTTGATGATGTCATCAAGCTGTGCCAACGTACTTTGCACCTGGTACGCAAGGAGAATAAATACTGATGTTCAGTGCTCTTCTTCACACTACATATTGCAAGTTTAAAATGTTTTTTTTTTCTATTTAAGGGAAAAGAAACCTGTTGAACCTGAAGCATTTTTAAATCAAATTTGTGCAGGTTCATTTTTGTGCGATGTTAAATTTATAAATAGGTAACCATGAAAGCGGATAATTTTGAACTTTGTGTTTTCATAACATTTAGTTTTGTATTTATTTAGGATATCTTCATCTTTGTTTATGTAGAAAGAATTTTTGTGTTTTTGTAGTTGTTTACATGCAGAGTAATTTGTTTTATAAGCCTTATCATCTGGGTGTCTTAGCTCGATTAGGAGTAGGCCAGTTCGGTTTGACTTCAGCCCGACTAAGGTGTATACCTCAGTGCAGCATTTGACACTGTTGATCATGATACTTTATTGGAACGACTGGAGAGCTGGGTCGGACTCTCTGGTACAGTACTTGGCTGGTTCGAGTCTTACCTAAAGAACAGGGACTTCCATGTTTCAATGGGAAACTTTTCATCAGAACGAACAGAAATCATATGTGGGGTGCCCCAGGGCTCCATCCTGGGGCCCCTCTTATTTAATATCTACATGCTCCCACTAGGCAAGATTATAGCGACCAATAACATTAGCTACCATAACTACGCAGATGACACTCAGCTCTACATTACAATGTCACCAGGTGACTCTGAACCCATTCAAACCCTAAATCAATGCATTGACCAAATAAATGGATGGATGTGCCATAACTTTCTCCAGCTGAATAGAAACAAAACTGAAGTGATTATTTTTGGACCCAAGGAGGAACGATCAAGAGTCAGCACACAGCTTCAATTAATACAGCTAGAAACTACTGATCAGGTTCGTAACCTAGGTGTAGTAATGGACTCAGACCTGAACCTCCAGGGTCACATAAAGGCAATAACAAGGTCAGCGTTCTATCACCTGAAGAACATCTCTAGGATTAAAGGACTGATTTTGCAACACGACCTAGAAAAACTCATCCATGCGTTTATTTTTAGTCGGATTGATTACTGCAATAGCATCTTCACAGGTCTGCCTAAAAAGTCAATCAGACCGCTGCAGCTGATCCAGAACGCTGCCGCTCGCGTTCCTCACTAGAACCAGGAAAGTAGAGCACATCACCCCAGTTCTAAAGTCCTTACACTGGCTCCCTGTAGCTCAGATAATAGACTTTAAAATACTTTTACTAGTTTATAAATCATTACATGGCTTAGCACCAAAATATGTTGAAGACCTGTTGTCATGGTACCAACCACCAAGACCACTCAGGTCCTCCAACTCCAGCCTACTAAACATCCCTAGACTCAGAACTAAACATGGAGAAGCAGCTTTCAGTTTCTATGCTCCCCTTATCTGGAACAGACTTCCTGATGAGTGTAGAGCTGCTGAAACTCTAAACTGCTTTAAATCGAGACTAAAAACCATCTGTTTAGAATTGCCTTTGAGTAAATGTTTGATGTTATATGTATGAAATGTGTTCATGCTCTCTTGCTTTTTTTTTTTTTTCTCTTGCTTTATTGTGTATCATGTGTAATGTGTGTTTCTTTTATGCGTTTCTTTTAAATCACCAAATCATGTAAAGCACCTTGAATTACCCTGCTGTTGAAAGTGTGCTATACAAATAAAATTGCCTTGCCTTGCCTTGCCTTGCCTATACATCCATTTTAAAAGTTTGAATTTAGTCAGACCAAGGCAATAATTCGGTTGTCGATATCCGCCCACTTTTAGTTATCGGACCAATTCTGAAGGGTTAAAAAACGACAATCGGCTTATACCGTCAGTCAGGCCGATATAGCGCGCATCCCACCCTAACCTTGGATTACGTTCTCCTGAAGTGAGTTCAATCTTAAGGGTAAGGAGGCTTATAAGAAACAATATTTTGTATGATGCATTCACTTATACTAAAGGGGCTAAGTATAGACCCCTGAGGCACACCACAGGTCAATTTCGCTTTAAAAGAAGAACTAAAAGCAGTAGTCAATGGGAACATCAGAGGTACCCCGCAGATCTTAACTATTGTATTTTTTATTGATCAATAACTAAAATGGCTTGTGTAGTTTTGAAACTAGCTTACTGACAGCCTACAATAAACCATAATTTACTGTGTATTCTGACATCTTTCCATTAGGACAAGCATTCGACTTCTTCAGCAATTTCCGCTGCAGTAGGTCGTCACATGGATCAGACCACACGGGTCAACCTTCACTCTCCACAAGCATCAGTGAGCCCATGACCTTGTCTTCACTCACCCCTGCCCTCGCTAAAGTCACTTACTGCCCGATAGATCCCACCAACTAACTGGAGATATGATGTAGAGGTGAGCTGTGTTGATCACTTCACCTGTCGGTGGTCATAATGTTATGCCTTGTGTACTGTAGATCACCAGACTTGAGGGACAAATGAAAGTGAGTATCATCAGCATAAAATTGATAACAAACGATATGTTCAGTTTAAAAAGGTTGAAAGGAGGCTTATATAAAAATAAAAAGGGTCCCAGTATTGAACTCTGAGGCCCCCCACAGGTCAGGTATGCTTTAAAAGAAGTACTATCATTAGTAGTATATATATAGTATATTTTTTTTGGATCAATAAGAACTACCATGACTAATCTGGTGTTGGGACTAAGAAGGTCTCAAACTGAACGTCCAGCGAAAGATTGATTATTTGATCAAAGGAAAAATGGTCAACTTTGCATTAATCCTGGTCAAAAATGTTTGAAACCCCTTTTCGAAGCAGTGAGATTCACTTTGTCATCAAGCAGGCTTTCCTGTGATCTCTCGTCGCATTAGCTCTCCGTTCAGGTCAACATTTCCCAGCGTGTCGTTGCAGAAACGCAAAGGTGACAGCTGACTAGCAGCTAACAAATTGCACAGCTCCGAGGGGAGGCAACCGAACATCTGTAGGACACCTGCACCGGTTGATACCAGGATGTGAAACGCCACGGAAAAACAGGAGGGAGGGAGGCGTCTGGAAAAAAAGGAACAGCAACTCTGGCAGGCGATTATGATAATTAAAGCTGCATCAATTAAAGGGGTCAATCACCACACGGCTGCCACCTTCCTCTCTGCAGATGGTGGAATTTGTTTAGGGCTGCCTCCCATTTCCTGATGCCACACGGGGACGGAGACAAAGCTGCACTTTAGCAAGACGCAGATGTTGGAGCTTCACTTTATGAGGCTCTAACATCACAGTTCTTAAGGCAAAGAGAACTGCTGCTTTTTAGCCTAATGAGAACGTAAAATCATCTGACAATCACCTTTTATGTTAACCAGACTGGGCTTTACATGTTCACGGTTGCTAGGCTTTCGGTTTTTGTTTATGAAAAATGTAGCGATGCATTTCCAGGCATTAACAATTAGATGTTTAATATCTTTTTGTAACATAGAAACTTTTAATTAACTTCTACTTTACACCAGTTTCTTTCCTGCTATTATTAGAAGTGATTCAGCAGTTTAAACATGCTGTGCCTCCACTGTTCTATCCAATTTTAGACCAGTTTCCCACTTACCTTTTCTATCCTGCTCCTTTTTTGTAGAACAAAATGAGATTTTTGAATGTTTTCAATCAGGACTCCGGGTGTGCCTCAGGGATCTATCTTGGGCCCTGTTTGGTTTCCCTGTACATGTTACCTTTGGGTTCAATACTCCATCATCATAATGTCTCCTTTCATCTTCATTCAGATGATCTGCAAATCTATTTCCTCATGTTGCCGAATTCAACAAATGCATTACAGAATTCGTTTTAAACTTTCAACATTTGCTTTTAGTGCAACACATGGTTTGGCTCCCTCTTACTTATGTGAGATTTTAAATACTTATCAACCCAGCAGGGCCTTGCGTGTGCAGGACAGCATTTGCTACAGGTCCCTCGGATCAAATCATCAGCATGGGGTGAACACTCTTTTGCAATAGTGGGCCCGAAATTGTGGACCTCGTTACCCTTAAAGCTTCGTAGCATCACTGGTTTGCCTTTGTTTAGATCCAAACTTAAGACATATTTATTCCGGATGGCTTTTGGCTCCTAAAGGCTCGATAGTCTTTTATTATTTACTTTTGGTTCTTCAGTAATTTGGTTTCATTGGTATTTTATTTTACTATTTATGCAATTCGTTTTAATGCGTTTTTAATGGGTTTATCTGTTTGTTAGTTTGTTTTTACATTGTGAAGCACTTTAGCCAACATTGGTTGGAAAAAATGTGCTATATAAATAAACATTGATTGATACTATTCCACAAGCAATAAGTATTAATTAATGCTTTAGAAACAATGAACCAGTGTGATCTCATCCTACATAATAACACAAAAACGGTTGCTACGAATATCCCACATTTCAACTTACCAACTATTTAGGAGCCACCTCCACTTTACATGCAAACCAAAGTGGAGAGAATAAATGGCAAAGTTCATCATGATTTAGGGACTGTACAAACACACCTTTGTTTGAGTTCTCCTTCCACTGCAATAGAGAAAACCGGACCCTCTTTTCCGCCAAAAAAGAACCAGCGCTTAGTCCGTTCTTATCAGGTTCTTTCAAAGAACTGGTCGTTTTTCCACTGACGTGGAGCCCAGTCGGTGCTGCCTCATTATGTGATTGAAAGCATCACGACTCAACTCTTTCCGCCCACATGGGGACAAGTAACCAGGAAGTGGGCAAACGGAGATTTTAACAATGAAGGAGTTCATTGCGCCCTTACAAGTGCTGCTTTGGTGCTCCCACACTTTGCTGGATTTGGAAAGATGTGTACATCACGTTCTTGGTGAACCGTCAACATTTGATTACAAGGTACAGAGAGCGGCGACTACGGTTGGGCTATGCTTTTGTAATCCCACCCCTACACCTTGGTTGCGTCACCTTGGTTGGGGGAGAAAGCGGTTCTTACAGTACTAAGGGCCAGCTTTGGCCTAGCAAGGAGTTGGTTCTAGGTTAAGTATCGGTTTGGAACAAAGAAACCGGTGCTTTCGGGTTGGAAAACCAAAGAACTGTGCTAGGTCAGGCTCTGGCACTGAACTGGCATTGGAATCAATTCAGTGGAAAAGGTGTGCTAGGGAGCTCCTTGGTTCAGACGTACATTTCAGTGAAATGAGAATTTAGGGATTAAGCAGTGCAGAAGAAGCGGACTTCCCCTCTTTGACGCCACATGCACAATTTATGCATCTGAACAAAGGCATTTCTCTCTACTTTCATCCAGTTTACCTCTCACTCATGTAGGAACCACAGTTTTCTATTCACCATCTCTGAACGTTTCTTTCAAAATAAAAATTAAACAACCCTCACCAGTCATGCCTCTTAAATACAACACACGAGTACACACAGACTTTGTGGAGAGACCAGAAGGTTCTGCCTGTAACTGTTCAAGAATACCACCACAGCAACCAGTGGCACAGGATATTCTCCATTTGTGGCTCTTGTTCATCTATCACTAAGTAAATGGCAACTTCCGGATTAGACCAATAAAAGGAAAGCTGTGAATGTTAGATGTTTGGCCAGTAACTGCATTGGCACCATTTGGAATATGTGGTAACCACAATGTTGGACGAACGTACAGCTCATAGAGGAGGTTGCTACAAAGTTGACCAGCACTCAGCAAGAGACTACACTTAATTTGGACTCTCGTTTTCAGAAAAGAAACATCTTCCACCAATTTATGAGCAATATTGATGGTGATCTCTGAATTTTCTCAAAAGGTTTTCCACCCATGGACTCTAAATTCCCCAGAACTGTGGCCAGTTCTCTAAAAGGAGGCAGAGAAACCAAGGCTAACCAACTGTGATCTATCACTCCAGAAGATGCAGAAGTTATGGAAAACGAGGAATAAAAAATGAGGGTCATGGAGTGTTCAGCAGTCTGGTGACAGAACCACAAATGTCCAATGTTGTCCTTCTACTCACGTGTTACATGGCTGTTTCATGGCTCATGTTGGACACATTAGCTGAGTTGCTGAGATAAACATGTAACTCTCAGGGGTCTTGGATTTATTAGCTTTGAGGTAATTTAGCCGGTAAACAAATGAGGTGGAGCTGACCCTCAAGGGGAGGCGTGGATGAGCGTGGTGGACGAGGGGCCCCTACGGGGGGCCGGCCTCCACCCGAGATGAGGACTGACACCGGGGTTCAGGGGTTAATTTGTGTAACAGGCGAATTTGCATACAAATGAAAAATGACAGAATTTTTCTGTTCTCCACAACTTTCAATGTCATTCGCATCAAACCGGCTCTATCTGCCGCCCCCCTACCCCTCCACCCCCCCTTCGCGCCGTTTGAAGAATATTCATTACTTGTGAAGCTGGGGCACCTTGTTTGCTATTAATCTCCACCTCAGGTCAATGACTTAATTTGCTCAACTTTATCAGTGGTGCCATTCACTTTTTCTTTCTTCCTCCGCCCGTCCGCTGCCTTTGTAGCTCTTTCTAAAGTGCTCTCATTGCTTTCCTTCACAGAGACTGCTAAGCTTTTTAAAGCACAACAAAGGCACAGTAACTCTGGTCTCTGAAAGAGTTTTGAAGACATAAATGAATTACTTGAGAGGGAAATCTACGCCGGCCCTCTGGATCGCTCCTTCTTCTCTTCTCCTGCAACACCCAACAACTTCAGGAGAGATTTTCCTCCCAAATCTTCTTTTTTTGCCTCTCGTTCCTGATTGGATTGATCGTTTTTTTTTCTAATCCAGGGGAAATTAGTTGTGGAAAAAGGGGACCGTGAACACTGAAGGGAATTAACGAGAGGCTTACCAGAGTTGAAGGTCTACAAAGGAAGTACACCCCGTCTTAATTTTGGGGTATACAACCCTGGACACATTTGAGTTGGTTAACCTCAATGACACTAAATCAAATCCAGTGCAAGCAGCTGCCATCAGATATACCTTATTATTATTGGAGTCCACAGGTGTGTAATTTAATCTCAGTGGATGGAGCCAAATCCAGGACAATCCTGGAAAAAAACCTGTTAAAGGCGACAGAAGACCTGAGACAGAGGTGGGGGTTCATCTTCCTGCAGTACAACCAACCTAAACGTACAAAGATACAATAGCAAAGCAGGTTCATTGGTTAGAATGGCCCAGTCAAAGTCTGGATCTAAATCCTGCTGAGAATCTGTGGCAAGACATGAAAATGGATGTTCAGGCGCTCCCCATCCAATCTTATTGAGATTGAGGTATTTTGCAGCGAAGAATGTGCAGAAATGTCCGTCTGTTGGTGTTAAAAGTTGGTTTTGTCTGATTTGTGTTGGTCTGCAACATCAAACCAATGAAATACACTGTGATTAGATTGTAATCTGACAAAATGTTAAAAGCTTTAAACACTTCTGCAAGTCTGTATAAGATGGCTGTCAACCTTTCCAGATTGTGCAATGTTTATGGAAATTGAGAAAACAACCCTACAAGAGAACGACTGAACAAATATGGCTGCTTGGAGAAAGCCTCTTCTCTTCAAAAAGAATAAGGAAACATGACTCGGTTCTGTAAAGTTGTTGTTAGGACAGCTGGGACTAAATCCCTTACTTAATGGTCAAGCTTGGTGATAGAGAGTGGATAATCCGTGCTCGATTTACATCTTGCAGTCATCGAGTTGACCACGAACTGATACCGTCTGACAGAACATGTCATGGATACAATAATAAGCCCACCACAACTTGATTGTGGATGTTTTGTGCACTCTCAGAACCTTTCATGTTCTACCAAGTCAAATCATAACAGGCAAGGAACATATCCCCTACTCCAGCATCTTTCTAAACATACGGCGAGGCAGAGACCAGTACCGATCCTTCCTGTCCACACCATCCACGACGACTCTTTGAAGACACTTTGAAATGAGTTTCGAGAACATTTCATTTCCCTTTGTGCAAAAATATTTTTGAATTTAATTGTAGCGATGATCCCTTAAAGACCTCAACAAGACCCTGCAAAGACCATCGGCACTAGTGGCGTCTTCATATCTTAACTGTTCTGTCTTTTTTGCTCTGACCAAACTAACTCCATTTCCCTTGGCTTATTATTATTGCAGCACGAAGTATTCAACAAACATTAGGGGATTATGTCAATATTCTGCAGCATTAAAAGACTATCAAACAATATTTACACGAATGTAAGTAAAGTTTGACAGCCTGTAAGTGAATCCTCGCTTACATCCATATGCTGCGAACAAGCAAACCTAAATGAGCTCGAAAAGAAATTGTTGTCACTTTGAATGAATGTTGATGTTAAATTTATATTTTGGGCTTCATTAAAGAAATCTTTTGTCCAGGAAAGTTGAAGCAAAGACATAAGAAAGTCCATAATAGCAAGAGTTTAAAGCCCAGAGACAAGAAAGTAAGAGGAAAAAATGTCTTGTGAACCATTATTTGGCTCTTTATGCAAAAAAACTCCTTTGTGTTTGAAACTCTTGATCCCCCATAGGCAAAAAAAGGCAGCGTATTGATCTGCACTGAAAAAAGACAGCCCTTTCATCACGCTCCGTTCTCACCTTAGACTACTGTGCGGAAGGGGGGGGATCCTTCAGGAAGCCAGCACCCTCGCCTGGCTACCGGCCAGAGATTAGGACGACGACAGCCTACCCAGCCCTAATAGGTAGCTAACGAAAGCAGTGGCTGTCTAATTAGCGCTGATCAAAGCCAAAGACTTTATCCCCTAAACAAACCTGCACATTTGAATGTAGTTAAAAGAGGGAAGATGAGGTGGAGGTGGAATCAGAACAGGAGAAGCTGAAGGTTGTGAACCTCTGGGAGAAGAGCTTTCTCTTATTTGGATAATGATGATCGCACAGAACTCTCTTTTTCTCCTTAATTTGCAAAAGTAAATGGCTGCCATAAAGGCATGGAGTTTACTAAAAAACTATCTCCCACCTCAACACTCCGAGTTCCTGCACCATTTTCAGGTCACAATTACAAACTCTTCCAACTCAGATTTCCCATTCATTTGGATTTTTGAAGTCAAATTGACAGATGGATGGAGAAATGGATGGATGGATGAGGAAACAGATGGATGCAGGGATGGATGGATAAAGTAACAGTTGATGGATTAATGAACAAAATAACAGATGGATGGCTTATCCACCCCTGGAAAACATTTGATTCCTGACATTTCCAGATTATTCCAGAAATCTACTGAAATTTGGATAAAACCAGAGTCTTCTAGACTCCAGGAGCAGACCTGATTGGTGGGATGTCTGTGTTCCCCCTCCTCTACCCGTTTCTTCCGCAACACATTCTTAGATAGGTGAAAGAGAAAGGGGTGTGGATGGATTGAAATATCTGGTAGATCTTATCTGGGATATTTCTTTTGCTTTAGAGTTGGTGTGTTCTTCTCTAGTCAGAGATCTAGATCTTTAACCCTCAGATCAAGAACCCTAGTGGTTTATTTCTACCAGTAAGTCATTCATGCTCTGCCTTCAACCATCCACCTCACGGGTTTCCTTCAAAGCCGACATCTGTCCTGAAATCAAAGTCCCTTCTAATGGTTCCTCCCGAGACCTTTCAGCCCTGACCACAATGGAAGTCATAACCGTCGAAACTTCAAAAAGCCAAACCTGACTGAAACGGCAGATAACAATCTCTCTGAAAGTAGAAAAAAAAGACCTATGTGAAAGCAATTAGCGTGATTGCAAAGAGGAAGGAGAAAAGTGCAAGTGTGTCGCCACTGGAGACATCATAAGTCTCTACATGGCGGTATGAATGTTGGGAAAATGGCAGGAAATTCATCCAACCTCTTACTGATTGGGTCACATTTGTCTTTGATGTTCTTGCAAACATTTAGGAACTCAGAGCTCCACCTGGATTTGTTGTCCGGGCCATCCGCCTCCTCATCACGCCGTCATGTTGCAGCAAATGTGCTGAACCTCATCCTGTTTACTGCCAGACATCCAGCAGACGCTTGATGCAAATGTACAAATTGCCACGACTGGGGATGTGTTTGAAATTTGATCACATTTCATACCCGCAGCCTCTGCCCTTAGAACTCCACCAACCATGACCAACAAAAACACAAAAGCCAGAGTTTTCTTCTAATGAATTCCTGGGAAAAGGAAGTTTATCTCTTCGTATAGATTTCCTCCACTTTCTGTAATAGATTCAAACATTTCCAGCCAGTCAGATTGATGTGCCTTGGCCTAATCTAAATGTTGACGGTTTTGCATACATTTCCAAACATATTAGATGCAGACATATTGGGAAGAAGAAAGTTCAGGTATTGACTGCATGGAGTTCTTGCATTCCTCTGAAATGACTCTCAACATATCAAGGATCAGCTCTGCCTGAGATCCCAAATGTCCTGAGCCTCGTCCTGTTCACTGGCCCACATCCAGACTGGATGGATGGATGGATGGATGGATGGATGATGGAATAACGGATGGATGGATGGATGGAATAACGGATGGATGAATAGACAAATAGATGGATGGATGATGGAATAACGGATGGATGGATGGATGGATGGATGGATGGACGGACGGATGGATGAATACACAAATGGATAGATGGATGGATGGATGATGGACAGACGGATGGACAAAATAATGGATGAATTGATGGATGGATGGATGGATAAAAGGATGGATGGAGAAACGGATGGATGGATGGATGGACAAAAGGATGGATGGATGGATGGATGGACAAAAGGATGGATGGAGAAACGAATGGATGGTTGGACTAAAAGATGGATGGATGGATGGACAAATGGACAGACAGATTTATCCATGGATGCACAAATGGATGGATGGATGAGTTGATGAGTTGATGTCCCTCTCCATTATCTTGTTCTTGACGGTTTCCCACATACCAGACGAGGACATATCTGGTAGATCTGAAGACGTTTCAGGTGTTTCTCCACTTGTAGTTCCTCCATGCTCTCTTCTCCTCTCCACCCGTCTCTTTACCTGTGATCTTCGACATGTGTGAGTCCTCCACCCTCCGGCGTTAAGCATATGCTCCGACCATATGCTCCGTGCAACATATGCTCCGCCGTTAGCTTCTGCTGATGTAGCCATCTCGGGAATATTCAGGACCTTTCCGGGAAATTTAGATTAAGCAACCTTAAATTGGGATCATTTTAAAGAAAAACGAGGAGTTTCACACCCTGGAAGGATAAATGGCTTTGAGTTTAGGTGTGTTGTAAGGAGGATTATTACTCAAGCCTCCCTCACCCAGAGCCAAACGCTTGACCCAAATATGGCTGAAAGACAACATGTGACCTGCTTAGCGTTTCACCCCCTTCGCTTCTAGCTGCAGGCTGTGGTGGCGGTGGTCCGGTGCAACTCTGTACATGAAAGGTGGTGGTGGTGGTGGGGGGTTCAGTCTGTTTACTGGGAAACAGAACAAATGCCAGCAGATGGCTTACATATTGTCCAGATCTGACCCGGGTAGAGGTTAATTGCTGGAAAGTTCTCAGGTTCACCTTTGGATTGTAGGGGACAGAGAGGAAAAATGAGCCGAGTTGGACACGAAAGTCTTTGTCGGAAGAGTTTAGAATATTCCCAAACGTTTATCTCCAGGTTGAATTTTCTATTCAAGGGTGAGCATCGTCAACACAAGGCTCTGCACTCTGTTGGTCTCTATGATTTGACTAATTTCATGCTGCCGGAGATGCAGCGGTCTGTTCTGGAGTCAAATAACGAGCTCATCGGGAGTAAAAACAAGAAGCTTTTCTTATCATACTCCTGTGTAATTAAAATGGCAAATTATTCCAGTTTTAAGCTGGTTAAACTTGAACTTATTGGGCTTGTTCTTTTTGTTGAAGGAAGTGGGGTTTTATTTTGAGCGGAAAAAACAGCAGTGTGACAGAAATTATTTCACCAAAATACACAGGGAAATGTGTTTTAATTGAATTTTTAGTTTTGTTGTCTACCGTAAAGTATTTTTTGTTTAATGCTATTCTTGTTTCAATATATTTGTTATTAAGCCTACCAAATGGTTGTCAGTTTTTCATCTCTTTTTATTCACTGCAGTTAATTGGAAACAGGGTTTGTTGGAAAAAATAATTTTAAAGCAAATCCAGAGCATTCCAGCATTAGTATTTCAAACAGTATTTTGTGAATTATATGAGGTAGACAACCATTTAAACCAGAAATGGAAATATAAGAGATCAAGTTATAATGTGATCCAATCTGGAAGAGCAGCTGTATTTACTTTAGTAAATCAGACAGAACATTTCAAAATTGTCTTTCTTTGACAGTCAACATTAGCACAGACAAGCTTGCACAAGCTAACTTTATTTTCAAATAATCGAAAACCATTAAAACCTTTACCTGTATAATAGTAAATAAAATAAAAGCTGAAACTTAATTTTCACCTTTTTTGTGCGTGTTGAAGTAACTAGCGTACAGCACAGCTAGGAACTACAGGAAATTAGAAAAGTACAAAAACAGATCTTTGTTTGTTGTAAAAAGATTTTGAATACAAAACTCACATAGAGGACAGGAATAAAAAAAGTGGCAAAAGTAAATAAATTCTTTACTTTTTTGGCTTTTTATGTTGCTAGTATGAGTAGTGTAGTAAAGCTAATTGCTACTGGAAATGATTTCTTTAAGTTTAGACGCTGATAAAATTGTTTATAGACATATCACTTATGTGGGATGAGACAGGATAAAAAATGTAACAGTTGAAACTGAATTTCCACTCTTTGTGTTTTAATGTATGTCAATCGTATAGTAGCTACAGCTAGCTACTACAGGAAATTGTTGATTTTAATAGGTTTAGATGTTGACAAACATTTTAGAAACACTGAGACAGGATTAGAAAAAAATGTGGCTTTTTTTCCCTAGTATTAGCAGTGTCGTAAAGTTAACTGCTACTGGAAATTCTAAAATAAGTATCCGGATTTGTGTATATGCTAACAGACAAACACATTTTTATCTATGTTGCACTCTTGTGGCATAGATACAAAAAATAACTGCTGGAATGAGGTTCCCTGCTGTGGCTGCTCATGTCCAAGCTAACATTAGCACAGCTAGCTGTTACAGGAAATTAGAAAAAGTAGCAGCACAAGTAACTGCTGAAACTGAATTTCCCCTTTTTGTCTGTTTATGTACAAGCTAACAAGCTAGCATTAGCACTTTAACAAAACTAGCTGCTACAGGAAGTTAAAAAAGCAGCGATTTTATCTTAGACTTTTAGTGTAGATGCAGACAAACATGTTAGTTTCAGCTCTGTAATAGTTAAAAATTAAGATAAGAGCTAAAACTTCATCTCCTCTTGTTGTTCCTGTTCGTGTTCAAGCTAGCATTAGCAGTCCAGTAGCTACAGCTACAGTCTATAACCTCTTCAAAAGTTGTATTATTTTTTTGAGACAATTGTTGATTTTGATCTGGAATGAAGATTTTGAAAATGTGTTTTAGTTGTGGTTGTTGCTTTGTTTGCTTTGCCCCATTGCCAGTAGTCTAAACGAAGACACTTCCTAGTGTAAAATGTACTGTATAAATCGAAGAAACTTTTGAAGACAAAATAATGAAAAGTGGCCTTATAAAAATAATAGCAAAACAGGTCATATGTTTACATACATTTCACACTGACAGATCATTAACTTGAAAAATATACTCTGGAAATCCCTGATTTTCTTTCTTCAGACAAAGATTTGATCTAAAGATCTCTAGCCTTTCTTTAAAACTGTTGTTTCTCTTCTTTTAATAAGGGATTTTTAAAGGAATAGGCCAGGACGAGGAACAAAACTTCACTTATGAAAGCTTTTATAAGAGAGCAGTAGCTCTGCTTTTGATATACTCATGAACTGTAGATTAAATCTGCAACAAAACAACCCTGTTGACCAAATAACAGCAACTTTAAAGCACTTTGTGTTCCCAGTTATGCGCCTCTGAACATATGTATGCCTGTTATGAGAATCTTTTTTATCCCTTCCTTCGATTGTGCAGCTGCTCGTGGCACAGAAACGTAATTAACTCGAGAATAATTCAAGCATGCTAGTGCTATATTCACACATGTCACAATTTATACTTTTGCCTTTTACTTTCAGCCTTTCATTTCTCAAAGTGAGCTGTTTGAGTCTGCACTCACACTAAAACATTTATACACACACACACACACACACATATATATATATATATATATATATATATATATATATATATATATAGGGATGCAAATGTGTCTGTTGGCTATGAACAAGCTGTCTGTACTCATTTGTAGTTTCCAGCCCGAGGATAAATCAGATCATGGGGGTGGAGGCTTCTCCCTCTCGTCCTCGGCTCCCCCTCATCTCTGGCTCGTGGCTACCGGCCCTGCCGAGGCTCAGGTACTGTCGGGCTCCAGATGCTGCTCTCCATCGAGCTCTGTGTCCCCCAAACGCCCCATCCCCCCCCGAGTGACACTAAAACCAGCCAAGAGGGATACATAACCCTGATCTCTACAAATTGCACGACTCCATATTAGAAAAACTGCTCTATTAAGGCTGCAGATGCAGAACTTGTATGTTTATGTAGTCATACTTCTCAAATTGCTGCCAGTATGTTCAGATGCTAAATGCTAATGCTGAACACCAATGAGAAGACGAGATAGAAACGGGTCTGGGAGACTTAGTTGAGGCTGACTGTAATATCTAAAACTGAATGCTGAATTTTCTTGTTGGTGCCACTCGTGTTTTACACACGAGAACAGCAGTCTTCTGTATGATCTGTACAGTATTTTATGGTATGGGGTTTCCACTTTCAGTTGGACTCTCACTAGGTAGGTGGGGTTAAACTGAAGCACCTATCGGTCTTGGAACGGTTTTTAGAATGATGACGACAAAATCTGAAACCACATCCGTCATTTTCGCAGTTTACAGTTCACACCCCTGACCACTTGGTGGAGACGCGTGGACATTGTCAACTTTACGCACGGAGTACAGCATCATCTCAGACTTGGACACCGTACTCCATGCGTATCGCTAACCGGGAGCTGACTGCATGTTGAAGAGTTACTGAGACTTTGGAACGCCACTGTGACCTTTTTGGCTGGTTACAGATGCTGCAGGATTTCCTCCCGCTAAAGCGATAGGTTGGGGGTCAGGAAACGACTCGTTTAGAGAGTCTTTCCGACTTGTGGTGGTTAAGTCAACTCAACATCTAAACCCTCATGAGAAGTTTCTGTCTGAGGCAAAAATCCAAAAAGCTCTGCAGCAATCCCACTCTCTGATTACGCACAGGTGGGTGTTCCGTGTGGAGCAAGAGGAAGTTGTGAGACTGTTAAGACAACAACGGGTGAACTCTTTGTGTTTTAAGGGCAATTGTTTGATTTCATTGTTTATATTTAGTACTCTGTTGAGCTTGTTCTGGTTGAGTATTAACTAAAATTAATGAAAAAATAAATACTATTGGAAATGTTATTTTAAAAACTGACTGGTAAAAACAGATTATGACCGGATTTATTTGACCCCGTCGGTCAAAATGGCAGCCAGCGGGACCTCTGTACCTGCGAGACGACAAATCACAAGTATATCTCATGCTTGTTGCAAGGAGTGACGCTTTTCTCTTCTCCAATCAATGGACTGCGTTGTGTGACGCCTGCAGCTCCGCCCTAACCATACCGTTGTCTCATGAACCTCCAGGAATGGCGCCGTGAATGAAAAAGCTCTAAATACCAATTAGTTTTGACCCCAAACCTTTGGGGGTCTGTTAAAAAAAAATCCTGAACAGGATGATGTTCACGAGCATCAAAGAAGTAGATGTTCTCCTGGTAGGAACTATATCTGTTTGGGATAAATTAGCTCAGCTGTATAGTCCACAACCATTTATAACCTGCAACAGTCTGCAGATATAAACACCCTTAAATCAGGCCTGCAGCCCGGCGATGGATGAATATACATCAACTTATAGCAGTTGTTCCTCTTTGAAAGGCCACCATTCATTTCACGCTAATGTTAATGACAGTAAGTCACAATGGACACAAGGAGGCCCTGCAAAACAACTCCGTTCCCTCCTTAATTTGATCAGTCGTGATGATTTTCTGAACGATAATGATTCATCAAACGATTCTGCGGCGGTCACAGAAGGGCTCGAGTCATTAATAAAAGAACAGAGTCAAAGCACCTTGGGGATCCTATTTTTCCCCTTCCTCCCCTCTCCTTGCGTTCAGACCTACTTATCATTAAAGCAAGTAAAAAGTAGCTGCTACATCTGAATGAAGCCTTATTGTTGGATTTCAAGATGTGGATAAAAATCCATTTCAAATTGGGCCCCATTAGCATCACTAAGAGTCCTAGGATTTGGGTGACCTTTCCATGCCTTTGGAAGGTCTCCTTCACCCCTTTATGGAGATGAACTGAGCTCTTCTTTTGTTTTTACATCTTAGATTTGAGGCAGCGATGACACTACAAATGATGATATAACCTAAAAATTAAGATATCCAGGTTTAGAAAAGGAATGGACGGATGAGGCAGATGGCAGAGGTTCAGAGGTCAGAGCAATAAACAAACAAGCAATTGATTTCCTGCCTCTTCAACCGTTCCTGGGGATCCTGTTAAGTTCATTTCCATTTATGTTAAAGAGGGAAACCCCACTCCCACCGCGGATTTTTCCACAGGATAGGGCATCTGAGGTGAACTACTCGAAGAGATTGGTAATAATTTCATTAGGGGTTTGAGCCAGAGTCTAGTTAGGGAAGAAGATAAATCAGCAAGAAACATTTTTGGATGCTCTCAGGCTTCATTTGTGAAGGAGCAAAGCATTCCCTCTTGAACAGCGACAATTAAATTAGGTTTGGGCTTTAATACAAAATTAATAATCAAAGGAAAGTCTCGATTTTCAGTAGTGATGTTGAAAGTATAGAGCATTCTCCTGCCATTTTTCAATTACTTTCGCATTTTTACCTTTTAGTCAGTTTTAGATAAGCCAACTCATGGAGTATATATTCATAAACCTTAATGTAACAGTTTGTTTTTGAGAATGAAAGAAAACCCTAAATTACCTGGAAAACCTTCATAAACAAACCAAAATGTTGTCTATCTAGAGTTGCCATTTGAGACCACTGTGATTGGGAATAAAACATTTAAAGAAAGGAATGATTGACTAGTTTAATGGATTACAAGAGATTGAATGGTTCAGAGACTGGGCTAAATAATTTAGCCACCGGGTTACAGGAAGTAATTTTTACTCTTTTATTGTTTTTGATAAGAGTATAATCTTGCCAACCAAGCTAGCATTAGCTAATGAATCAGCAATTTAGCCTAACCATGTATCATCAATATCACACATGAAGGTACCACATCTATTTAGTAAATACAGATCTAGATTTAATCCACCTACCAGATATAGAGAAACTTTTTCTTCCCAAGTTTATTTTTCAACCCATTAGCTAATTTTACAGGCTAGCTTTAGCCGATGACTAAGCACTTCAGCTACTTGGGGTCACATCAGGTTTTTTTAGATAAAAAACAACAACTCAATACTGTAACGAATGATGTACTGGAACCTATATCCGTTTTATCAATACATTCCGAAGGGAGTATGAAGTAATATTAGTTGGGTATCAGTTTTTGTGATTAGCAAGACGGTGGACTTTTGATCATAACCGTAATTAGCTATAATTGAGATCACCGAGATGATTCCAAATCCATCAACCAGACCCAAAAGCAACTATATTTTCCGCTCTGCATGTTTTTTATCAGTTAATCCCATTGTTTGTTGATATTAGCCTGCCAACCAAGCTAGTATTAGCTAAATTAGCAATTTAGCCTAACCATGTATCAACATCAGCTTTTTAAGAGTATCATGGATGAAGGTAGTGTGGCAAATCCATTTAATAAATACAGATCCAGATTTAATCCACCTAGCAGACATAAAAACGCTTATTTTAAACTGTTTTTGGCTAATTTTGCAAGCTAGCTTTAGCTGATGACTAAGCACTTCAGCTACTTAGAGTTAATGTTGCGTTCCTTTTTTAGTCGGAACTTGGAAATTCCAACTTCCGAGTGGGAAAAATCAAATGGAAAGCCTCCTGAAGTCAGACTTCCCACTCGAAAGTTGGAAATGTTTTTATTGCTCCGAGTTTGACTTTCAATATGGCCGCCCCTCAGCATCAACAAATAGTAGCTGTGGTGAAAACATGTCTATTTTACAAGACACAGTTGTAAGAATGCATCTAAAATTAATCTTAGATGAAGAGCCTGCGAATCTGAACTTAACAAAAATAAAAGTGGTGTTTGAATATGGAAAGTAAAGCTTAAAACGATGTTTGTAAGAGGTACTACCAACAATGGCTACCTGTGCGCCGCCATATTGGAATCCCGACTAGTCCAACTACACTAATTTGAATGCTGATTCAGATGATTAGGTTAATAGCTCGTTTAGAGAACCTTTTCATGATATGCTAATTTTTTTTAGAAGGGAATTTTGGGTTTTCATGAGCTGTATGCCAAAATCATCAGTTTTAAAACAATAAAAGACCTGAAATATTTCAGTTGGTGTGCAATGAATCTAAAATATATGAAAGTTAAATTTTTATCATTACATTATGGAAAAGAATGAACTTTATCACAAAATGCTAATTTTTTTAGAAGGACCTGTAGTTATAATCAAAAGTAAACCATCTTAATCACATAGAAACTGCTAGCCAGCTAATACTTTCCCTCAGAGTGCATTGATTAGATGGATGTATGCTCCAGTATATAATTGGTTACAGTATAGAGTAATTTTTTTTAATCTAATAAAACCTGATTTAAATATGGTGCGTTCCATTTACCTCGAAAGTCGGAGCTGGGTTTGATGTCACGCCCGAGTAAACGGCATTCCAATTAGTGTAGTTGGACTAGTCGGGATTCCAATATGGCGGCGCCCAGGTAGCCAATGTTGGTAGTACCTCTTACAATTCATATTACAATTTTTTGAGAAGGACATATATAACTAGCTAATATTGAAACCACCGAGACGAGACTAAATCCATCTACCAGACCCAGAAAGACCTATATTTTCCGCTGTGCATGTTTTTATCTGTTGACCTCATCGTTTGTTTATAATGGCCTGCCAACCACGCTAGCATTAGCTAATGAATCAGCAATTTAGTCTAACCATATATAAACATCAGCTTTTTGAGATTAACACAGGTGAAGGTACTGTGCCACATCCGTTAAATAAATACAGAACCAGATTTAATCCACATTTATATTAGCTTGCTAACCAAGATAGCATTAGCATCAGGATGCTAAGATTATTTAGTTAGTCCACATATGGTCATTACAGACTTGAAAAAGATAAGGAAATATTCAGCATAGCCAAATAATTAATTTAAAGTGACTGTCTAATTATTACTAAATAACACTTAATCTAAAACTAAATCTACTAAAAAGGATATCAAGTAATATTATTAGCTGACTAGCTGTTTTTCGGTATATTAGAATTGCGGTTGACTTTTGGTCTGTGTGCAACCCAATATTTAAATTACTCATTTGCCTTTTTACTTATTTTCAGCTGATATACATAAATCTTTATAAACCAGGAAAATGTTTAAATTGTTCTGTTTTGGGCTGACAATTATTGCACACAAGTGTTTTTTGGTAACCTTTTAGATTTTGGGAGAGATACTTGACAACTTAAAAGTAATCATGTGTGAGCTCAAAGTTGCAGGGATGGCGAACTCTTCAAGTTTTAAGCAATTGCATTGCTTATTTAGTCCTGCACCAACATTGCTAACTGGAGTTTGTGGAGATTGATCAATTTAAATCCCACCCACCTATCAATAAAATGCATGATTCACACATCTTTGAACTTGAAGTTACAAGGAATACTAATACTTCTGCATAGTTTTTTGTGTTACAGACGTGTTGTGTATTGATGTATTGTAACTTGGACTTTTTAGGTCTGTTTGAGTAAGAGAGGTGAATGTTTATCTTCCATCTCGTAGAGGAAAAAACATTGATAACTGCATGAGGATTGACCGCTTGGGCCAAGAAGTGAATTTATAAATAAATTATCTCTAGAATTGAATATTTCTATCTGACTGGTGTTGATGGCAATGAATTTAAAGTTCTGGTAAAGTCCAGTTGTATATGAAGGGAATGTTGTTTTTTAAAAACTCGTTTGATCTTCTAATTGCTTAGAACCTATATATATATAGCCTACAATCGTCTACTGTGGTTCAGATATTCAGCTTTAATTTTTAAAAGTAACAAGACAGACTGGACAGTGTAGTTTAAGCATAAAACTTCCAGTTCCCCATCACTGAGTAACTGCCTGAAAGCTTTGAACATCCCAGATTAATGATATCCAAAACGTAATACCAGGTTTACTTTTTTCCCCCACTCTCCAAGGACGACTGGAAGGAAATTACCTTACACCTTCGTTTCTCTCTTTAATTTCACAATCACAAAGTGCTGAGCTCCTCTTGTATTTTCATCCTTCTACCACAGAAGTGCGTAAATGGGAAAAGGCCTTTTTTTCCCTGTGTTTTTAATCCCTTTGCACCCTAATTGGCCTCTCTTTACTGTGAAGTGAGTTCAATCTGCAAGCAGATAAAACAAGTGTTGGGTGAGGGCGCAGGCAAAGTGGCACTGTGCTCCCAAGCATGAAGTGAGCGGTTTTGAACTAATATCCATGCCTGTGCAATTAAAAGACTCTGGAGTCGTTAAAGTAAGCGCTTATTTAAAGTCTGCCCTGGAATACTGCTTTACCTATTCCCCCTGTTGGAGATGAGACGATGATGGCAGGAGTTAGATCCCTGCCTCTTGTGCCTTGCATATTTGAGCGTGCCGTGTCTCCTTTAGCCCAAACTGGGTGGTTTTTTTTAAATCAAGTTGCTTTCGTGACCCTTTTGAGAGGCAAAGAATGGCGACAGCGCCGCTGGTGTGTTTGTGGGGGGGTTTCTTCCTGTCTCCCAAACACAATGCTGCTGCTGTCTGCGTGAGGTACTGGGATTAACAAGGACTGGTATTGATCCAGTGTCTCTTTCTTACTCTGTGTCCAAATGAGTGGTTTGTCAATATCTGCAAGCCTTGATTCCTTTGTGACTCAACCGATGCGCTCATGTTATCACTAAAAGGGAACATTTCATAGATGACTAGCTCTCAAACGGAGGTTCCCTTAACAAGAATCCTTTCTTCAGGAAGCAGACAAGAGGATTACGGTCATCCATCAGTTTGAAAACACTAGAATTACCTTAAAAATAAAGTCTTTGCAATCAGTGTCATCCTCCGAATGCAGAAAATACTCTGTTAGAAACTCAGTTTTACTCTGAAAAGGCGTAGAAAAAGATTTCTTTAAAGCATCCTTGTTGTCTCAAGATTGCCGAACCTCAAGCGGTCCTTTATGCTTCTTTAAACGATTTAGGGCTGCACTTTTACTACGTAGTTGCTTGATAGAGGTTACATTGAAGGTTTTTTTCAGGAGGCAGTTTGGGTCAGGGGTTAGTCTTGGCCTAAAGAGGAGGAGTTGAATTATCTTGGTGCCAAAGGGTCGAGTTAACCCAATATTTTCCATATTTGACCAATTTTAAAAACGCATTGTGACAAATCGATCTGAAGGCCATCGGTCATTTTCTGACCACTTGGTGCAAATGCGCAGACGTTTTCAACTTTACACACAGAGTACAGGTAACTAAGTCAATTGGAAAAAAGATTCCCATGACACCTTATGCCGCGTTCACACTGCCCAAAGCGTCAACGCCAAGAGCGGCAAGATTACATGGTAAGTCTATGGTAGAAGCCGTCAGAGTCTCAGCGGCGTTTCATACGCTTCAACGTTTCACGCTTTTGCCGCTTTTCAATCTTCAAAGCGACAGAAGCAAGAAACGCAGATGTTGAGCTAGCTGAACTTTCAGGCGTCGTCCCCTGAGCGTCAACCAATCAGAGCGTCTCACTGTAGTGACGTCGCTACAGTGAGACGCTCTGATTGGTTGGGCGGGCTTTGCAAGCTTTACAAGCGTCAGGCTTAAAAATGTACAGACGTCAAACTACTCGCTTTGAGAGCATTGTTTGACGCTCATAAAGCGTGCTGTGTGAACGCGGTATTACTCAATGCATCTCGCTAACCGGGAGCTGACAGCGAGTTACTGAGGCTTTGGAGCGCGTCGCTCCCAAGAGTCCGTTGTCGTGCCACATCTTTTCTGGTACTGCTCTGTCACACATGGGCTTTGGAAAGAGTTTAGCGGGTTGTTAAAAACGTCATCAGTTCATCAAATCAAATCTACATATATGAATTGTTTTGAGAGCCTTTTTCTTGATAGTCTGATATTGATTTGATGTATAGTTAAACATTTATCATCTGTTTGGGGTATTCTAAAAGATACCCCAGAATAAAACATTTTTCCATCGTAAGGGAAAATACGGTTAATAACAATCTTCTAAGCCACATATGTCAAACTCAAGGCCCGGGGGCCAAATCCGGCCCACCATAGCTATTTATGTGCCCCTCTAAACTCTAGAGGACCATATAAATAGAACCTTTAAATTCAATTTTTGTGGACCTAAATACTATTTTATCCATCAAATCAAATCAGTGTTTATTTGAATAGTCCTAAATCACATCATTGTGAAAAGATGTTCAGTATTATTTTATTTTAAGAAGTACTTGTCGAATGCAGAGACATATATTTATTACTATTTCAACACTCTGTTAAAGATATTTTTATCAATACTTTCTGCCACAACCGGCCCTTTTAAGGACATTTATGATCTTGATGTGGCCCAAAATGGAAATGAGTTTGACACCCCTGTTCTAAGCTCTTTCCAAAGCCTATGTGTGAAAGAGCAGTACCAGAAAATGTAGTTTGCAATGTAGTTTGTCACAGTGGCGTTGCCGTGGTGTAACGTTATGGGCAAGCGCAGGGCCCCCGAGCAGATCTGGTACCTACACCGGAAACACCCGGATGACTGAAGATACCTCTGAGTACCTGTTACCCAACAGGTTCTTCAAAGGTATTCTTACTAGGAACTTTATCAGCCTCTCGCATTGTTGTGAAAGAACATTTGATCCACTCTTCTTGAGAACATTGCTTCAGTAAATCCCACCACAACATTTCAGTCGGGTTCTGGATTCGACTGGACCATTGCGACGCCTTTTTGAGGACTCCGATTTGACTCTAGAGTACAGAGGAGTTGTCGTTCAACTCGATGTCATGTGGCTGCAAAATGAGCCCACATCACCACTCCTCCTGTTTCGTGCTTGACAGCTGGTCTGAGACGTTCTTCCGCTTTGTTCAGATGCAGCTTTGCAAATCGTTCTTTCTGCAAAGTAAGGAACTAGAGATATTTTGGAAGTGGTCTGTTAGCCCTCCCCAGATTGCTCGTTTTGAGGAAGATGATTTAGAAATGATCAGACCTGTTAGCGTATTTATGGAAGAGAAATGTAGAATCTAAAATAAGGCTTCTTCTGTCACTTTTTTGGTGAAACGATAAACATAAAGCCTGGACTCGGGTGTTTTAAGAGAAATCAAAGTAGTGGATTCAGCATTTAAGGTCTACTACATCCATTCATTAAGTCCTGTCAAGTCAAGTCAAATTTATTTATAAAGCACTTTTACAAAACAGCATGGCAGATGACCAAAGTGCTGTACAGAAAAATCAAGAAAAAAAACCTGATAATAAAATGCCACAAAATACAATAAAAATGGGGAAAAGTACAATATAAATACTAAAAGTATAAAATAAAATTCTTAAAGTGTCACCACAACTGATAAAAACATAATTCAGTCATCAAAGTTAATATAATGGGTTTTCAATCGCCATTTTAAGATTGTTACATATATGGATTGTCTCACTAAAAGTAAAAGTTTGTTCTACAATTGTGGAGCGGCAAACAAAAGCACTTTTCCCACCGGATGTGTAGTTTGCTATAAAAAAAGGTATTAAAAAATAAAGTATTGGAAAAATCTGAGATTAAAACAAATATTAAAAAATGTTTCTAACTGAATAAGTGAACTTAGGTGTGAAAGAATATAAATGAAATTCCTTGAAAAATAATAAAAATCTATACTTATTATCTGAATGTTATTGTAGAAATTCATTTCAATGCAAAAATATTTTATTTATCCCAAAATGAAATTAAATGTCGTTGTATCTCATATCGTCCAAGTATCTTCAAAGTGTTGTTATGGATGGTGATGCTGTGGGCTTGAAGGATCTCCAGTAGCAGTCAGTCTTGCTGTATCTGAAAAAGCCTCTGACTGCAAACAGCTCCAATATACAGGCAATATCAGTTATCAGCAAGCACTGCTAATCCACCTCATTTGCTTTTGCCGCTCCTCTTAAAACCTCTGCCCTGCTCTGCATCTACGAAGCCTCCTTTTCAACTCCTCTGGTGTTTGGGGTCATAGTTCAGGTATTATTTGAGCTTTCATATGCTAATTAGCTCCCGTCTCAACCAATCAGAGCTAACGTAACAGAGCTACTCAAACATGCTTGAATACTTGAGTTGAGTCAATGAAGATGTAATTTTTTTGTTTTGTTTTTGTGCATTTATGTTGATGTGCTTTTAATTTCAAATTTAACGTTTTTATTTTCTGATATAAAATGTTTTTCCCAAGTAGTTTAACTTGAGCTGTTGCTTATATTTGAAATGTTATTTTAACAGCAAACGACATAAAATTAAAAAAATAAACATCTCACTTAACATTTTAGGTAAATTCCTAACGCTATCCTAACTTAACAACGAGCCGAAAAGTTTGTTTTGTTGCCACACTGTGTGTACCTCGATAATAATAACAGTTTTATTGGAGGACATTAATCGGACCCTTGTGGATGTAAAAGACCATTTTTGTTAGAGATGACTCGTTTTTGTCGTCCAATATGAGGCTACTAATGGTGAGTCTGACATTCCTTCGGGGGTGGTTTAGCTAAATCACTCGCTGTGGTTACAGTTATGGTGGTATCCTTGATTGGAATCACAAGACTCTCAGCTTTACAATGATCTATAATATGTATGCATGTAGGGATGTGTATTGGAACAAATCTGGCGATACGATGTGTATCGCGATACAGGGGAGACGATACGATATATCGCGATATATCGCGATACTATGAGTAAGACTATCTATTGTGATTTTTAAAACTGAATTTAACTGTAGGAAAACTGTCCCAGCGTTCTAAACACTCCAACCTGTTTCATACTTTAACTCATTCAGTTTTATTAGTAGATCTAGTTGATCCATTAGAATGAAGAAGGTGAAAACAGCCAAAAACTACCAGTTATACTTTTAATTTTAGTACAAAAATTACTGTCATCATTAATGGTTCCATTCAAATTCAAAAAAAAAAATCTATATTTTTGTTTTGAATATCAAGACAATATCGGGGGGGAAATATCGCGATATATCGGTGTATCGATATTTTTTCTTGCATCCCTAATATGCATGTAACATGGAAGTTGGTCGAGAAAATCGGCAGATTTAAACCCGGAAGTAAGCGACGTTCTGCCCGCGGGAGGTAGGAACGATAAGGGGTATTAAATCTAGAAAAATCACTATTCATCAGTTATTGTTAGAATCTGTATAGATCTAGAACAGGGGTGTCAAAATCCTTTTTCATTTCAGACCACATCAAGATCATGAAGGCCCTCAGAATAGCTCTCTGCATTGGAAGAGTGTTTCCTAAAATCTAATAGTATTGAACATCTTTTCACATTGAAGTCATTTGACACTGCACAAATACAAACTGATTTGATTTGATTGGTAAAATAAATATTTAAACACACAGCAGTTATCTTGAGGTTTTCTATTGATATGGCCCTCCAGACTCTAGAGGACCACATAAACGGCTATAGAGGGCTGAATTTGGCCCGCGGGCCCTCGAGTAGGCCTGGGCGAAAAATCGATTGAATTAGTTGATTTGAATCTTTTTTTGCGGGCGATTTAAAAAATAAGTAAATCGAGTTTTTGTGTAATGGCGCATTTTTGGCTCTCCGGGCCTTCCGTAGAGTTAGTTTCACATAGCAGTATGCCAAGCGACAACAACAACATCGTAGCGCACACGAAACAGCTACAGCAAGCGACAACATGGCTGCCGGTGAGAGTGGGAGGTTTGCTCTCAAGAAAAGAATAAAATCATCTGTTGTTTGGAACTGGTATGGGTTTTCTGCGACAGACGTGGAGCCCATCACAGTCAAAGGCAGCAGCACCACAAACCTATTCCAACACCTGAAACAGAGGCATCCGGCCGAATGTGAAAAATGCCAGTCTCTCCGAGACGAACAAAACCGCAGTGACCAACAAACCTTAGCTAACAAACAGCTAACTGTAGCTGAATCCTTTGCACAAGGCACCGCATATGACAGGAAAGGGGCGCGGTGGAGAACAATCCCCGAAGCGGTCGCTTTGTAAATAGCCAAAGACATGGTACCCATATATACCGAGGAGAAGACGGGGCTTATTAATTTAATTAAAACCTCAGACCCCAGATATGAGCTTCCCAGCCACAAGTACTTCAGTGAAGTCTCGCTGTACAACAACAACACGAGAGAAAGTCAGCAGAACTGGAGGATCTGTCCTTTTATTCGGCAACAACCGACATGTGGTCCAGGGGGACTATGCAACCTTATATCAGTTTAACGGTGTATTCCATTGACAATGCATGATTTGCGGAGTACTTCCCTCCAAACGTCATACTTTCCCGAAAAACGGGGAAAAAAAACGTAAATCGAATTAAATTAAATCAAATCAGAGATTTGATTTTTAGGCCATATCGCCCAGCCCTAGCCTCAAGTTTGAAATAGATCTAAGATCACGCCTAATCTACTCTATACAGTGGAGTGGATCTATATTTCTGCATTTATTATCATAGTATTTTCATTCTATCATGTTCACATGACTAATATTGATTGTGAATTGCATTCGTTTAGTTTTCTCTCTGACGGCGTCACTTCCGCCTCCATCCCCAATCGCGGCCAGAGTCGATTTTTCAATGGTGCGCTATTCCAGTTGGGAGTCAAGTCTCCATGCACATACACACATCTGCAAGAAGTTTATTTAATTACGGTCGTATCGTATATGACGATATTATTGAACTATACACACACACACACACATAAAAAGTGGTGTCATGAGCTCTTTAAAATCCAGCCACTTATCAATGAAATGCACGATTCACATGAAAGCTAGGTTTAATGCGAGCTGCTCTTTGGGATGTGGCAGATTAACTGCTGGTGTGGAGATATGATCCCCCCCCCCTCTAAAGCCTGTTTGCTGCTCATGTTGTTTCCGAGCAGGACGTGAAGATCCGGATTGTTTTGCTGCGCTCACATCTCCCTTCGTTTATTCGTCTGTTTGTCTGTTTACGTTACACGCTTGCTTATTTATCCATCTCTTTATTTTTTCATGAGGAGGAGGAAAAACCCACCAGAGAGTTCTGCGGCGATGAAACTTTAAAAACGTGTACAGTAGCGGCGCCGGAGGGAGGGGGGGGTATTTACATCGACGCTGGCCACAATCTCAGAAGATCCTCAAATGTAGGTTAGAGCTGCAAAGTTAATATGCAAATGTCCTTATCTGCTGGGATTCACAAACAACCATCACCCTGATTGATTTAATAAACTGCTTTTATCTTTCAAAGTGTTAATTAGAAGAGATGGGCTCCCGCTTTGGATCTGAGCTTTGTGTGGCACATTTCAGAGCTTTTAGACAAAAGAGAAACTTTCTGTCCCTCAACGTCTCCCAAACTCAAAGCTGCTGCTTCTTCTTCTTCTTCTGCAGCCCTAATCAGCTTGTTGTTGTTTGAGGCAAAAAGTTCTCAGTAACAGACGTGTGGAGCCGTTTAGTTGCATTAAAGCCTTTCATTTGATTGATTGTCTGCTTTATTTAGGTAAAATGGCCGACTTGTTCAGTAGATTTGGATCTGAGCTGAAGAAGAAACTGCAGCTCTATCAAAATCGAACACAAACCTTCAGTGGGAGCAGAGGTGGGTTTCAACACGATGCCAGGCTGGAAAGACATCAGCAGTGCCCAGCAATCTGGAAGGGTTAGAAGGTCAGATTACTAACGATGTGCAGCTGGAAACATGTATGATGAAATGTGAACATCGACCCATTTACACACTTTGTCCTTTGATTTCTCTCTTCCTGGTTCAACCAGGTTTGGAGGGTATATAACTTTTTCTTAAAGCCATATTTTCATCCATAATCTTTCTAGTGAATGTGTCGACATTTCTCACGCTCTGGAAATACAGATTTGATAACTGTGTTGTTGTTGTGTAAAGTGTAAATTTAAAAAAAATTATTATTAGGGTCAGTTTTTTGTCATTTAAATATTTTTGGGGTCTTTTTAGTCTTTATTACTATTTTTTTTTTATTATTTTCTCTATTTTCAGCAGTACTTTTTAAAATCTTGTTTGAATTTTAGAAATGGTCATTTTAATTTAAATATGTAATTTTTTTTTTATTAAAACATTCTATAAGCACACATTTCAGTGGACTTTTTTGTGGAAGTTTTATTTTTGTTTATATACTTTAATTTTGTTTGTGTATAATTTAAAGTGTTTGCAATGCATTTTTTTCTTTAAATTTCTTTGTTCATTTTTAAATAAAATTTGTTGTTCAATTCTTTTATTGTGCAATTTTTTTTGTAGTTTTTTTAATATCATTTTATTTGATCTTTCTTGCTTTTATGTTTTAGTAAAATTTATTTGTATATAATTTTATTTAAAAAAATATTTTTTTAAATATACAATATTATAGTTTTTTGTTTTATTCATTTAGTTTACTCATTAAAATTTTCATAAAATATTTTCATTTTTATATAATTTTTCTGTTGAATTCTTTTACTAATTGTGTAATTGTTTTGATTATATCATTTTATTTGTGTTTGATCTCATTTGGTTCTGTTTTAACCTCAGAATATTGAACTCTCTTTCTCTCTATTGGTTTCTCTGTTGCCCACACCCTGGAGGTCATGTTTAGATTTCCTTTTTTAATGTATTTCTGGTGGAAATGTTTGCAGACTCGCAGCTTTGAACGGTTTCATTATCAGGCCGTGTCCTCTCTAATTTATCTGGACTCCGTTTCTCCTTCCCTGCTGCTGATCGTTTTCCGTGACGCATGAGCTGAGTCATCCAGTACAGGTGGAGTGGAGTCGGGCGCCAGCGAACGTGACACGGGCGGGACGCTTGGCTGGTCTCCCCTCTGCCGGCCCGCGGGGCGCCGGGGTTCACGTCGAGAAGGAGACATGCTGCCGAGCTAAATGCCAGGAAAAAGAGGGATTCCCCCTCCGGTCAGGAGAACCAGGACGGGAAGCGCTGGAGCTGCCAAGGCCCCTGAAACCAAAAACCGGACCAGAAACGTCTGAGTCGGGCACGCGTCTCCCACTTTGATGTCATCCGGTCGGACACTTTGAGGGAATATTTTTCCCTCCTGCAATCTGAATAATTTCTGGCTGCATTTTAATTGAATCCATCTTTGATGTCTTATTTGTGTGATTGCGTCTCCCAGCCCATGTGCAGCGACATTCAGCCTCCTCCCTGCTTTCTTCTCCCTTCCTTTGGTTCCTCATATTTTTCCTCCGGAAGATCAAAGCGCATTCCCCTCCTGCTTGAAATCATGCAAACGATGAAGAAACTTTTGTTGCGAGGGGCGTCCCGGTCTCTCGTGAGCGGCATCTCGACGCCGCTCGGGTTTAGATGAGTCCTCCTCGGCGCCGGGGAAACGTGGGCGGCCATCTTAACCTGAGCAATTAAAGCCCAGAGAGGAAGAAAAGCCAACAAAGCGCCGCGGCTGCAGAAAGCCGGTGACAGCGAGCCGCGCCACCTCTAATTATTGACTAGCCACTCGCTTCATTATTCTCCATCCTGCGCTAATTTGTGTTTGCCTGACATTCATCATATAATGTTGCTAACCTTTAATTCATCTGCTGTTAGCACTTTTGTCTGCTGAAGTAAGAGGAAACAACCAGAAATTGGCAGCGTCGACTTTTACTTTCACCAGGATCATTACTTGTTGTTTTTGCTCCACTTTCATTAAGTTTCAGCTGAGAGAAGAGACAAAGAGGAGGAGCGGGTTCGTCTCCGGACCAGAACGCTCTGTGACTCCGTCCCTGAGGTCCGTTTCTGACTCAATTCTGTGTTTACGCCTTAAAATGGCCAGAAATGTTGACCTACACAATCACAGAGTACGGTTGGAGCACTATAATAAAGCATATTAATGAGAAAGTTTAGTGGAAGGAAAACATGTTGTAGAAAAAGGGGCAAAAGTAGTAAGCGATCATTGTAATAGACTGAAACTTGAGACTTTTTTTAATAGATAAATTCACACTAAAAACTTTCGCCATGTGCTTTACAGTTGGATCACTTAATAAGGGATGGAGGAGAAATTGCAGTTATGTCTCCAGGTGCCATCTTAGCCTTGTTAACCTCTCCCAAAGTCTTCTGTGGGCCTTGCTTTACAGCAGAAGTCGCGCTAAAACTTTGTCTTGTCAGTCATTTTGACTGACGGGGTCAAAAAAAATCCAGTCATAATCCATTTCTACCATCAATCTTTAAAATAATTATAGTGACATTCAGGATTATTAATTAATTTCAATGAATATTAAATCGGAACAAACAGAGAATCCACATCGTGCCGTCACACATCGAACAAATTCAGAAACCACATGTATTAATTATGAACATTTAATCTGCTTTGGCCTGAACGCTCCGCTTGGAGGCTGAATCTGCGCCACAAAGTTTTGAAATCAACATTTCTCCAGTTGAAGTGATCCGAATTTGGCAAGACTGTCTGAATGAGAGCTTTCCTGATCGCTTCAGAGGGAGGAAATTCAGCAACATGCGCTCCTCCTGGATCAGCGGATAAGCTGCAGCGACCCATCTCCGCCGGTCTTGTCTGCGGTGTGGTCACAGTCGCGCTCCAAAGCCTCAGTAACTCTTCAACACGCTAACCGTTAGCTCCCGGTTAGCGAGATACGGTGTACGGTTTTTGATTGATTCAGTTACCTGAACTCTGCGCGTTTACCAAGTGGTCAGGGGTGGGAACTGCAATCTGTTAAAAAAACAGACAGCCTTCAGATTTTTCTGTAGCTTTTTAAAAAAATGGTCAAATACAGAAAATGTTCATTTTAACATGACCCCTGCCTTACAGCCCTCTCAATGCTGCCTTCCACTAAACTTTCCTTCAATATTCTTGGATACAACACACAATCCCAGCCTGTGATCTTTCTGGATGTTCTTCTTCCCATGCTTGCTTGGTTTATCCAGCGTCTAGAATCATACAGGTTAGGATTTCTCATCTCTCTTTAGATCATGAGTCCAAGTCGAGCTTCAAGAAGGAATGACTTCCTCGCTCCACCAGTGTTCTGTCTTTTTTTTTTTTGCCGCTCAACTTGTTCAAGAGTAATCTGACTCTGTAGCAACCTGCTGCCAGTGTCGAGCAAGCTCCGCACCGGCGGCAGCACTACGTCCTGAATCCTTCTTCATCCAGATAATCCAGTTTTCTGTGTTTGATGGGCTTTTCCTGGTTTTAGGCTGCCAATCAGACGGACTATACCAGGAAATATTTGGTCATCTCTCCTGTTTTGGTTAAATCTGCTTTGAGTCGAGCGTAAAACTTCCACTCTCCTGCTGGTATTTCCAAGCTTGCTTTGTTCGTTCCTTTTCTCCCTTCTCTTTGTTTCCAGCGTTTCCAAATCAAAACCCAACAAATTGACAGTTTTCTTCCCATCGTTCCTGATATTTATTGACTCAGAGCTTTGGGAAGCATCCTCGGCTACGTTCAGCCGGAAAACCCTGATATGGTCTTCCCACCTGGCTCCTCGCGCTGTTTAAACAAGAGCTCAGGATTGCTTCCCTTCATATGTGACCCGTCTGTCTCCCCGCGGGCTACCTTCATCCATCCCCCCGAGTTCCCCTCCAAGCTGTGTCAACACCGTCCGCGCCGAACGCCGTCGTCCCATCCCGAGATCAAAGCGTGCCGGCTGGAGTTCCTGCAGGTTGTTTTTTAAAAGGCCGGAGCCGCGGGGGGGGCTGGGGGAGGTTTTGTCGGCTCCTCCGCGACCCGAGGAGCAACCTTGATGTTTTTATTTTTGAGAAATAAAAGTAGGATGCAGTATGGCTGCTGTTTAGCTTGTGGAGAAGGAAAAATCATCCCAGAAAGGCCGAATTTTTGCCTCATTGTGTCTCGTTGGAACAAGAAAAACAGCTTAAAATGTATAGGGTTTTTTGCTTGGTGAGTGACCTAAAGTCCAGGAAAAACTTAAATGTAAGTTATCAATAATCCTCTTGGGCCTAATCAACCTCTCTAGATGGTCCAGAGCTGGTTTTATGTCCGAGGGAAGCATTTTACGAAGGTTCGCCATGGCTGCTGGCAGAGAAAAAGGCCCGCAGCATCACAGATTCTCCACCTTACTCAACACAGGGATGCAGATCCAGTTGCATCTACATTTTGTCCCAGTTCCAGGTGGTTTAAACTGTTCCTGTTTGTTCTGGTTGTAGATTTAGTGCTACGTTTAGCTCCGTCTTAACAAGATCAATGCACATCTGCCTAACTTGAATGTTCTCTTGTTTTTCCCATTTTAAGGAGTGGGTAGAAAAAAAGTAAAACTTAGTGTTTTTGCTGAATTTTCCCTTTATGGGACAATAAAGGATTATTCTATTCTATTTTGTGGGAACTGTTTGGGGTTGCATTGACTGTAGGGGGCGCTGTCTTATAAAGAAACATTGTTCGATTGTTTGAAACTAGGGCTGTCAAACGATTAACAATTTTAATCTAAT